>JAWPHD010004872.1:0-176359 GCA_037043455.1 Cyrtodaria siliqua | reverse complement strand
TGGCAACTTGATTACCCAGATTCTAAGATATTTCAACAAATATGTGTTCTACATATACTGCATTACTTGTTAGTATACCTTTATTGATATACTGGATGGATTAGGGAACTCAATAATATCTTACTGCGATAAATAAACTAACACTATTGCAAGCCAAAAGTGGTTTTTATTCGGTAATTTCCGATATCGGGAATACCATTCCCGTTAACGGAAATGGAATTCCCGTTAACGGAAATGCAGTATCCGTTATCGGAAATTAACAATACCGATATCGTCAAACTATCCTATGTAAGTAGCGCTCGTGCGTACGTATGGGGTTCGGAGATTTTGCCCCCAAGAAATTGTTGTAAAACTAAGCACCTGCTGAGAGAGAAATTGATAAAATAATTATATATAAAATAGCAAGTCGGATGCTCCTTTATGGAAAACTGAATTTCAGATATCGCATTTGTGTAGTTGATTTCCGTTATCGAAAATAGACTTTTCCTATAGCTTTTTCCGATATCGGAAATTGCAATTTCGATAATGTAAATTGTAATATCGATATCGTAAATACAGCATTAACGATATCGGAAATCAGTTCCGTTAAGGAAATACAAATACCGATATCGGAATTACAATTACCGTCAACACTGGTATTTAACGGCCCATGGAAGAGATATCTTGTAATGCCAATGCTTGTAGATTACGGTGTCATGCAAACATGGGGACAGCTCTGGTTATTAATGGATGATGGTAGCGACTTGCGTCATCTGTTGTTAAACATGGTCAATGGCTGTGTGTAATACATTGCCAGATCTACAATGCTAGTGTGCACGTTTGCTTATTAATAACTGTTAATTATTACATTTTCATTTTTGTATGTACGAATACATAATATGCAAGACATATTTTTCATTATAAATAAACAGCAACGGAATTGATCATACTGTGAGAATGTAACTATTCTGTTTTGCAAATGTAGTATTTATGCATCGTTTTGTCGTGTAATTTATGTTATCTAAAAGCTTGTCTAGTGGTTTACCACCACTAATTACATGTAAACCTCTTAGGTGTACTCGAATATAGTTCTTATAATAAAAAATTATCCCTCCTTTTTTGATTAAAATGGGCCTAATAAGTAGGGGAAAACTGCACATTTCTATTCGATTTTGTGGTTGTATGTATAAGAAGCGTATTAATAGGTTTTACGGGTTCACTAATGGACATTTTCGAAATTTCGACTATATGCTTACATTTGGTGAGAAACCCCCCATCAATGAAAACAGTTGTACCCTTGACCTATTTAGTAAACAAACAAGAACTTTCTTACATGTCTTGTAAACCCATCTTTTCTGGTGATTTTCAAGTGGAAAATTAGTTTTCTATATAAACATCACACTGCTGCATTAGCCATACTGATAAGTTGAATTTACATCACATCATTAATATGTGACACTTTAACACGGGTGTCTATGGGGAAAATAATTAATAGTTTCACACCTTGTGTTAACAGTGTTCGCTAAGATAGATAGCAAGAAAGCGTTTATTGTGTGCTTGCGTGTTCGGTGATTGCTATTCTTTTAACCCTTAACCCTCTACATATTGAATTAAGACCTTACCACTTACGTGACAAAGGGGTGTTTTGGGAAAATGACTGACCAACCGGACATTGTAGCCGGACACTGAGTTTCTCGCAGGCTGATCTGGGTTTACAATGGACGCAAACGCTACTATAGTTGGGCTTAGCGGGTTAAGGGTAAAACCAATGAAGAAAGCACTGCTGAGCGTTACACAATGTCTCTCTTAATACTTGATATATCAGATGGTATATCTTGTTTTTGTGTTAAGGTGCTGTGTACTCTTCATGTTATAAAACATAGTGTTTGCCGACTTTTGCATACGACTCTTAGATATGTTTATTTTGCTACCGTATGCTATTTATTAACAGAGTGGGGTTTACAGCAGTGATTCGACGTTTATTGCACGATACCGCTGTACTTCGACTATAATATAAGTAAATGGTTACCAGTTAATATAATCAGTACACTCATCGGAGGTTCATGAACTCCATCCATGCGTTTCATGGATATTGTGGTATAATGTCAACATTCCTGCTATACACAATTATAATGTTAGAAACAGTTAAGTGATTATCTTTTTAATTGCCAACTTTAACCGAGAAACAACTCGAAGAATTGAATTGAATTGAATGTTGTTTAACGGCTCTTCAACACAGTACATGTTATTTAGAGCCGCCCCAGAGATAGGGGGAAGGATACATAGGAATCCGGGAACCTGCCCTACTCTTATTATCGAATAGATTCCTATGGTTCTTTAACGTGCTCGGAGGATAGACCGATACACGAGACCGCCCGGTTTACGTCCCCATCCGACGGACGAGGCTAAGGAAAAGTGTCTTGCCCAAGAACACACCGACGGAAAACAGTGGCACCACGGAGGATTGAACCCGGGGCCTCCGGTTACAAATCCGCCGCGCTACCGACTGACTCGAAGAAGAATATGTTTTTAACCTACAGTGTGCTTTTTGCCACTGACCTGCCGTCAGTGTAGTTTTTTCCCTTTTAATAGTTAATTGTTTTGAATGCGTGTTTTTGAAGGACTGCATTTCCTTTTCGACTTTGTAGCTACCTTTTTTGTTTAATCTATTGTATTTGGAAGTGAATGTATTTGCCAGTGTATTTGGTTCTTCTATATACTGGTGATTGTTCTTCTTTAGATTAAACTATGGTCAGTTTCCATGCACGCCGAGAATTTCACCGAGGTCATTACGTGGTTCCGCCTTAATTCCATTAAGCGATGGGAAAGCCTATATTAGCAGGAATTTATTACTGATATTTCGACAAAAAAACACGTTTAAAAACAATTTTTACTGAAAAAATGCGATATCCTGTTTAAAAATACCTATTATATGTTTTAGGTTACAAGATGCAATTTTTTAAGCCGAAATTAAGGTTTTATTTCATACAGCAGCAAACCCCTTTTTCTTGTTTTAGAGAAGGGGTTGGATGGGGTATGAATATTAATACTCGGACCACGTAATGTTATTGACAATCTTCTTAAGAGGCACATACAATAATACGCGCAGGATTTTGGAGGTAAATGAAAGTCTAAATGTTCTACGTGTAGCTTATTTTTATCACCATTGCTAGAAGGGCATGAAGTTAATGTTCTAACTTGCAGCTAACTAACACAAGGTTCGTGCGTAAATACATGTAGTTCTTTCATCAATGTCATATTTTTAAATTGGTTGACATAAATTGCATTTTAACCAAGTATTAGTTTCCGTGTTGAATGAGTATGACTGTCTTCTACCTGAGTGGTCGATTCCCATTACGTGGTCCCGCCTTAATTCCATTAAGCGATGGGAAAGCTAATGTTAGCAGGATTTTATAACGGATAATTCGACAATAAAACACGTTTAAAAACGTATTTTACTGAAAAAATGATAACATGTTTAAAATTACCTAGTAAATGTTTTAAATTTACAATGTGCAAACTTTTTAAGCCGAAATTAAGGTTTTATTCATACCCCAGCCAACCCAGTTTTTTCTTCTTGGAAAAGGGGTTGGATGGGGTATGACAGTTTATAAATACTGAAAAGGTGATTCTTTGGAAGCAACAAACACAAACAATAGGGAAAAGTAGAAGACTCGGTTTTATTCAGTCTGTTCATGAGAATTAATTATAAGATGCAGCACTCGGATCACGTAATGCGTCATCGATAATCACTGAATGTTACCTAAATTGGTAAGCAGTTCTGATTGGTGTTGTTCAACTTCGGCGTGTTTCGGAATCTTTCTGATACAAGAAAGTGTTTCGCTAACAAAACGGTTGATTTATACTCTGTTGACAAAATACGTTTCTTGTTTGAGGTGTATGTAATATGAAATTAAGAACATTCTCCTCTTTCTCCCTTCCATTTCTCAGACCAACTCCTACGCGGAAAAGGCTATATATAGATATAAAAATCGAACAAGAGAAGCAGTATTCAAGGACGACAGTCACAAACACTCACAGAAACAAAGAACAAATTTAAAAATGAATAAAAGGCCATATAAGACATCAAAACAATAGGGTTGACAATAGGGCTACCGCCTTGGAACGGTCAGTGGCAAAAAAAGGCCGCTGGGGGGTTTAAACGAGGTCCTAGGGTGCACCTAACCTCACACTTACGCTAATGTCAACACAATAAAACGGGAGAGTGTAAATAAAGAAATCCCGCCTTCAAGGACACAAACAAAGAACAATTATATATAAAGATGAATAAAAGGCAAGATAAGACATTACAAACAGAAGGGCTGACAATAAGGGCTACCGCCTTGGAACAGTCAGTGCAGTCGTAGCAGTAATGTTACTATGAGAGGAGCAGCAATAGCAGTAGCACTTTCACATCAATTGGTTGTCGCTTTTATCTTCCCAAAATATTTTAATAGCAAACATTCAAATACAGATGTACCACAGATTCAATTCATTTGCTAAAACCAGTCTAAGATCCTTGCCATGGTATTTTTTCATATTTATATATGCATTGCTTATTTCACAGTTGTAAAGAGAAGAAAGCTTAGCCACGTCAATTCAATTTGATATTTCATGTTCAAGACGATTGTTATCTCAGTGACTAGACAGTCGTTGACATGACATATCAGATGCTATACGACGCATTGATCTATATGCATAGCATTCGTTTTCCCAAATACGTTTAAGTTCTAAATAAATACCGAAAAGGGAAATTGTTCTAAAATTAGTGTTATGCCTCCAAAGGGAGAGGGGAGTGGAGAGGGCATATATAAATCGAACTGTCATTTGTCCGTTCGTCCTTCCGCCCGAATCAATCATGTCTCAGCCATAACTTGGATTTCCATGAAACTTCACACACTTGTTCACACCAATGGGAATATATGTCGCTTTCATGATTCAGGTCGGCACCTCAGAGATCAAGATCACATTTGGAGGTCAAAGGTAAATTGAGGAAAACTTTTCTGGGGCATTTGTTACTTTTTTTGATCCATTTCTTATTTTAAACTTAAAACAGATTCAATACATTTAAAAACCACGTACCACAGTCGTTTTCAACAAGATGACAGGTTAATAAATATTAGATATTGATCTAAAGATAACCAGCTGGTTGAAACTAAACAAAATCTAAAACATTTATCTAGCTATTCATTCTTAATAAAACTAACTATCTCTGGCTTCTTGTCGCAACTCTGAGATCTATACCGCCCCATAAGCTTTAATTTACAGCATGTTGACCTTGGTTCTCAGTGATTAATTTCAGGATGATTTGTTGGTTTGTTTGTATGGTGTTTTTCGTCATTTTCAACACATGTTAGTTTATATATGACGGTCAATTTGTTTGTGGTGGAGGCAGACCACCCACTTTTCAAGGGTGGAACCAGTACTGTACACCTCCCGCCATCCGTAAGAATCGACACTTACTCACTTACAAGTCGAGCTTCCACATGGATTCGAACCCGCAGCTATGTGAGGCGACTGTTTACAACGCAACGTCGTTAACCATTCGGCCATAGACACAAAGTTCTGGATGAACAAACAGTGTTAACGCGTTCTAATTAGTTTCCTTCAATTCATTCCGTTATTTCAATCAAGCTGTAAATGTTCTCGGAATCTAGGTATGCGTTCACTTATTGATTGCTTTAACTCACCAGTTACCAAAGTTGCAGGAATATTTAAACTTATTAAGCACAGAAGCTTTAAAAGTAAAAAGAGAGAATATTGCTTTTGTATCGGATAAACAGACAGCATATTGTCCTATCAGTCCGTGACAAGCATAATAGGAGAAGTAGTTCTCGTTCTCTGCGGTCATGAAGAACATTACAGAATTCAGTTATCATTTAACCCTTCTGCTAAGCACGACTATAATAGAACTTGGGTCCATTGTAAGAGAAACTCGCAGGCTGATCAGGGTTTACAATGCCCGCTGCTGATCAATCATTTTCCTCAAAACACCCCTTTGTCACATAAATGGAATGGTCTTAATTCAAAGAAAAAACAGTATATATATGTAGTGGGTTAGGGGTTAATGTTATTAACTATGTTATAGTCAATTAATCATGGCCTAAACCAAAGTAAGAAAAATCTGATATATACTGAAGTTCAAAGAAAACGCGCCATTAACTCCATATGTTTAGGCTATTGGTTTATTCGCAAACTATTTGAAACAAAACTGCAGAAAAAATATTTAATATTATTTAAGTATTGAATCTTGATACCTGACGTGTCCTACATGTTTATTTGTAGGCTTTTACGACAAGTAGTTACGCAGTGTTTTACCTTTTCATTTAACTTTTGTTTACTATGGATAATCACAAAAAGAACTGGTCGTAGTAAGTTGTTTCGGAATAAAAATACTAATTGGTTTTACTCGCCTTTTATTGTTTGACTTCTGACGCACTTTGCAAGAATGTTTTTGAGAAAACGATTTCTTTTTGCGATATAACAGGGGAAACTCGGAAATGCACGTGCATTTCATAAGACCAATGTGGAATGCACTAAATCCAGATATGCACGTAAAACAATGCTAAATGTTGCTTCGTTAGATGGATTATATTATATTTTGTCCAAAAAGGCCTCAAATTCTGTTAAAATAATTTGTTTTGTTGATCGCTTTCATTGACCGTGAGTAAATATTGGTTTTAAAATTCAAACAGTGTCATATTGTATTGGCCGCCGGGAACTCAGTGTGATGTAGAATACAGATTAACCATTTATTCTAAAATATATTTCAGCAGTATGAGTATATCCTAAATTCTGATATGTTAGTCAGTCACAACATTAAACGCTAACATGACCTCCTGCGCAAAAAACAACAATCCATATTCAGTGTACAGCACCTAATAAATTATAATTGCCAAATGTTCTTACCGCCATGTAAGGTTAAGTCAGATACAGTTACTAAAGTTTTTGCATGCTCAACCTTTAATGCTATTCTTTTCTGTAACAATGCATTTCACTAATTGACGAACCATTATTGTATAAGCCAAACAATGTCAATGAAAATCCAAGTTATTGCGCAAAGAAACTAATTTTTTTATACTAGGGGCAAAAACACTGTAAAGCATAATTATTTTAAGTTCATTGTCCTGCTCATCCAACATCTGGTACAGCGCTTGCGGTATTAGAGGATCATCGGTAGTAGCGGATCAGGTCATGTTTACATTTCATTTATTCATCTCGTATGCATTTGTTTGTAATAAACTGTCATAAACTTTGAATATTAGAAGATTGATCATGTAAGCATACAACTATACATTAGCGCAAAGATTCGGCACATGTTTCCTTGAGTAATTACCCACTTAGTGTAGCACCTATAAAGAAAAGTGATCCGTTACTGCCTGGAGGATGTGAGCTTTTTAAATGAAAAAATAATACAGTTAAACTGAAATAATGATCAGATATTTTTAATACACTTTGATCATCAAATGATGCATGATTTGTAGTTTTAAACTTTTAGTTAAACAGGCAAAATGGCAGATTTTCAACAGTTAACTAAGAGAAGTACAAGGCTTAGTTCATAATAATTTTGGTTAGCATATTACTGAGAGAGCAGAATCTAGTAAGAAATTGTCTTGAACGTTTCCTTTATTTTTTAATTTACGCTTTTAACAATAGTGATCCTTTACTACCCAATGCACTGTATACGTATCATATACCATTCACTACAGAACCGAGGTGGCTGAAATTCACTTTTTATACATTATCAATGGCATTGACAATGGAAAGGAATATAAAAAGATCGAACAGGGAAAGTAGCATTCAAGAAGGACAGTCATCCACAAAACACAGAAACAAACACGCAAACAGACAAACAAGAAGGCAAAAGTAATATTAAATACAAACGACATCACAAACACAAAAGGGCTACCGCCTTGGAACCGTCAGTGGCAAATTAGGCCACTGGGGGTTTAAACCGGTTCTAGGGTGCACCAAACCTCACACTTACCCTACTATCATCCCATTAAAACGGGACAGTGTAAATAAAGAAATCTACGCCATGATTTAATCTCTAACCAACAAAGCACATGTGCGTCAACAAATTGGATATAAAAAATAGCAAAAAATTAATGTATAGTCTTCTAATGATTTCTTAATTTACACTGTCCCGTTTTATTGGGATGGAATATGGTAATAGTTAGGTTTGGTGCACACCAAAACGGATTTAAACACGCAGCGGAATTTTTTCCACTGACCGTTATAATGCGGTAGACCTATTGTCAACCTGTTTGTGTTTGTGATATCACTACCTTGCCTTTTATTGGCTTGCACCTTCGGGTGCTAGCACCTTCGGGTGCTAGCCTATGTATTGATTTCGGTTTTTCACAGGAAGTAACTGGTTTCCTGCTCAAAACTGAACAGGAAGTAACCGGTTCCCTGGTCAAAACTTGAAGGAAGGTCCACTTCTGGAGATAGGTGTTGACACGTTGGTACCGATTTATTTCAATTGAGATTCCAAGACCATTCACTTTTTTTTTAATGAAACAATGTAGTTTTCATATTGTCAATATGCGTGTTCCATATTTTTGGCAGTCCACGGCTAAGGCTTGTTTGAGTGAACCGGCACATGCATAGTGAAGCAGTCTACTGATTCGACCATGAACGGGTCTACTATTTTATAGGTTTTACAAGTTGGTGTCAAAGTAATTGATATTACAAGATCGAGGCTTATTTTGTTATGCTGTTATTAGCGAAATGTTGTTATCTAAACAGTACTGAAACTAATTATGTTATAAGATGGATCCCCCTTTTGCTCCTACCTCCTCATTATAGTTATCTAACAAGGCAAGCGTCTTACTTGTCTACATTTAACGGGGAAACTCGACACACGAACTAATATACACTTCCAGATATATTTTTACTTGTTAGATAAGAAACACATTGTAAAACACTTACCATTGTACACTTTTAAGCAGCATCTTTATATTGTATACAAATCAAACAAATCAATCTTAAGCAAAGTACCACAGATACTATCATTTTAGACAAATCATGAAGATTTTAGATATGTTTTATTCATTTTGTATAATTCTGTTCATGACTTTTATATACCCTGAAAACATATTCAGATTTGTTTGAGGACCATATGTTAGACTGGCTTGTGGTCAAATATATAATCCTCTTTAAAGTTCATATCCCGCCATCAACAGACAAAGTTTACAATATAGGTATAACGTTCCTAAACTTGCCGACGACTCGTTATATATATAACTTACATATTTTGAAAATTCGAAAATCCGAGCTCTATAGACACAATTTAAACACCTTTAACCAGCCAGGCCAAAACCCAAAACTGAAAATGTCGAACTCATAATTCATTTTACGCATATTCAGTCACGGTTTATTTACGTACTCGTGAATAAACTTATATTTTTAATTGTCACATATACATTATTTTATAACCTGAACACTTGTATAGGGTTTGGAAAAATGATTGTGTAGTGTAACTTTGGGCGGTATAGTGCCTTTAAATAAACAAGGCATTACTATTACCTATATTGAATCCACGTAGGCATTGTTGTTCCAACCCTTTGCAAATTGCATTAATTCCTGATATGTATTGTATGATTATATACAACTTTTAAATGCATATATTATAAAATAAATCAATAATACGATCAAGTAAAAACGAAAACGAAAATGTTTTAAAATGTTTTAAACTGTGCATAATAGTTACAATACTGACCAAACAAATACATAATAAATACTGATAAAGGTGATCCTTTGGGCGCAACAAACACATTTAAGAGAATAAAGCAGCAGACTCGGTTTTACTGAAGCTGTTCATGAGAAGTAATGAAAGAAACAACACCTCTCACGTCCACTAACACCGGCTTAAGCGATATTCTACTTCAAAGCCACCTATATTGGGCTTGTTGGTCCCTAAGGACCAGTAAAAATAACACTACTGATTCGTAGCACGGGGATACTTTTTACAGCCGCCACACGGCACATAAGGAATGTAAATTATTTGGAATGCGGAAGAAGACCATTTAAACTTGTATAAAGGTTGTGGTATTCTAAATTTAGCATGGGCTTAGCCACGCCCTTTTCCAGGAGTGACCTGAGCCAGGGTGAAAGGTCACAAAAAGTAAAACGTCCCAGATCAATGTTTCAAAATACTTTTTCGAAGTTGTTTATTAATTAATAAATAACATTTATTAAAATGAGAGCATTTATTTTTACCAAATGTATTTTTTAAACATAAAATTGTGAGATGAATCCCCACTCAAAAGCAGGTAAAACTTTATTGCGGTTATGCATGTAAACAAATATGGCCCCATGGACAGTTCTGTAGGAAAAACATTCTGAATTTTAAATTGTAGCTCATTGGGCTTGGACATAACTTGAAAATAAGACACGTCTTTTGAATTTGTATGTTTATTTTTATTTTTTATCTTCGGAAAAGCTTGCATTGTGGCCTATGGGAAAGCAATTTTACGTTCTACAAGCACACTGTTGCATGTTGAATTTTAAGTATCCCCTTCGTTTCAACAAAAAAAAAGGAATATTAATAACGTATTGGTAGCATGTGCATTTTTTTTGTTTACTATAATTGTTACGTTATTTAAACAAAACACATTTACCGGGTATGTAAAGTTCAGACTGATTTTAGAATTGTCATTTGAACCCTGGGAAATGGAGGCTATGTCAAAGGTCAAAAACATATAAACTGCACTTATATATTACTGTCATGAATAGACTCAATAAAAGCGAGTCTGTTACTTTTCTCTCTTGGATGTATTTGTTTCTTCCTTGATATCCCGTTTTTCGATAATTATACTCCAATGTACAACTAGATTTTCCTTTATAGTTTTGTTTATCTTTAATGAGTATTATATGTTTAATGTGTTTTCCAACGATTATTCTAGAGGATCCTGGGTTTAGGGGTCACAGTGTCTAAAATAGCACATAACCACAATGTGTCATAATGGGTAATGTCATTAAGGTCTTTGTGAGAATTGTAAGTTAAGCTGGATTCAATTCTTGTAATACCCCTGAGCCCCCAGGTCCGGGGCAAAGGGTATCATGGTAAAATATACGAAATCATCAAACTGTGTCATCTTGAGTATCATCTTGAGTATACAATTGAAAGTTTGTGGGAGTAGTTTATGTTAAGTTGGTTTTCAATATAGCTGAAAACCCTGCGGCCCTAGGAACACATACCAAAGGGACCAAATTATGGGACATCATCAAATCGTATCATCAGTACTCTTACTGAATTGTTTATTTCATTATGGGTCTGAAACCAACGCCTTGGCAAAACAAACTGTACAGCACCATTCACGATATTCTCATCAAACTGTGGATATAAAGGTAGATATAAACGTCGAACAGATAATGTGGCATTCAAGGATCACAGTCAACTTAAATATTATACCTCATTTGCATATTTCTTCCTTTACGCAATGTGACGTCATCCGCATGGTCACTATTCTGTGATGACCGTATGACGTCTCACTGCGCTGTAATAGTGACCGGATGACGTCACATTGCGGTCCATAATTCTCTATAATTTCACACGTGTGAAAAGACGACGTCAAAATAAATCATTGTTTTAATTTCGGTATATTATAACAAATAATAATAATAATAATTTATGTAGCATATGAAGTTGATGAACTGGACAGTCAGACCTAGAACAAGATATAACATTCTAGGTCTGACTGCCAGTTCATAAACATGCATATGGACCTCATCACCATACATTATTTGTTAAGTAATGTTTATGCCGGTGCTAGAAGTCGTGGAAGATGTTTCATCTTATACCTCTCATAATCAGACCCAATAAAACCGAGTCTGCTACATATCTCTCCTGTTTGCTTCCAGGATAACAGGTAATGGAAACAATATGTTAATGTCATGTTAATATACTAGTTGGGGAAAAATAAAGGTTCTAATGTAAAATAATGCACAGACACAGACAAAACATGCAATCCGTTCTGGAAGGATGTTTACACAAGTCTTAGCATACTAGTATATGTTAAAAACCCGTTGTCATGGAAAGAGTTCTTAACACAACCGAGGTTCTTGACAAGCTTGTTAAGAGGCACAGAAGATAATACGCCAAGGATTTTGGAGGTAAATGGAAGTCTAGCTTGTAGATTATTCTTATCACCATGGTTTGAATTGCACGAAGTTAATGTTCTAACTTGCAGCTAACTAACACAAGGTTCTTTCGTAAATGCATGTAGTGCATTCATCAATAGCATATTTTTAAATTGGTTGACGTAATTTGCATTTGAATCAAGTATTAGTTTCCGTGTTGAATAATTCTTACTGCCTTCTTCCTCACTCGTCGATTTCCTATACGTGATCCCGCTTTAATTCCATTAAGCGACGGAAAACTACTATTATCAGGATTTTATAACGGATAATTCGACAATAAAACACATTTAAACACATATTTTATTGACAAAAGCGATAACCTGTTTAAAATTACCTAGTAAATGTTTTAAATTTACAATGTGCAAACTTTTAAAGCCGAAATTAAGGTTTAATTCATACCCAAGCCAACCCAGTTTTCTCTTCTTGGAGAAAGGGGTTTGATGGAGTATGACAGTTCATAAATACTGAAAAGGTGATCCTTTGGAAGCAACACACACATACAAGAGAGAACATTAGCAGACTAGGTTTTATTGAGTCTAATCATGAGATGTAATTATTAGATGCAGCACTCGGACCACGTAATGCGTCACCGATAATCAATGAATGTTACCTAAATTGGCGAAGCAGTCCTGATTGGTGTTATTCAACTTCGGCGTGTTTCGGAATCTTTCTGGATACAAGAATGTGATTTCCTAGCAAAACGGTTGATTTATAATCTGTTGATATAAAATACGTGTTTGATTGATGTAATATGAAATTGAGAACATTCTCTCTTACCATTTCTCAGACCAACTCCTACGCGGAAAAGGCTATATTACACCTATATCAGCCGTAGCAGTAATTTACTAAGAGAGGAGCAGCAATAGCAGTAGCACTTTCATATAAATTAGTTGCCGCTTTTATCTTCTCTAAATATTTTATTAGAAAACATTCAAAAATAGCTATACCACAGATTCAATAACATTTGCTAAAACCAGTCTAAGATCCTTGCCATGGTAAATTTTCATATTTATATATTTATTGCTTATTTCACAGTTGTGAAGAGAAGAAAGCTTAGTCACGTCAATGCATTTTGATATTTCATGTTCAAGATGATTGTTATCTCGGTGAACAGACAGTCGTTGACATGACATATCAGATGGTATACGACGCATTCATATATATGCTTAGCATTTGTTTTCCCATATACGCTTAAGTTCTAAAATAAATTCCGAAAAGGGAATCCTTTGGAATGAATTCCGCATTATTGTTTAAGTTCATAAATAAGTGGTATGCCCCCAAAGGGAGAGGGAAATGGAGAGGGCATATATTAATCGAACTGTCCTTTGTCCGTTCGTCCTTCGGAAAGGGAGAGGGCATATATTAATCGAACTGTACTTTGTCCGTTCGTCCTTCCATCCGAAACAATCATGCATCAGCCATTACTTTGATTTCCATGAATCTTCACCCACGTGTTCACAGCAATGGGAATGTATGTCGCGTTCTTGAATCAGTTCGGCATTTCAGAGGTCAAGGTCACACTTGGAGGTCAGAGGTCAAATGAGAAAACGTTTTCGCGGGCATTTGTTAGTTTTTGTGAAGCATTTCTTATTTTAAACTTAAAACAGATTCAAAACATTTAAAAATCACGTACCACATCGTTTTCAACAAGATGACAGGCAAGACAAGAAATTAGATTGAGCTGTTCATTCTTGATAAAACTAACTATCTCTTGCTTCTTGCCGCAACTCTGAGATTTATACCGCCCCATAAGCTATAATTTACTGGATGTTTACCTTGGTTCTCAGTGATTAATTTCAGGATGATTTGTTTCTTTGTGTGTATTGTGTTTTACGTCATTTGCAACACATATAAGGTTGTATATGACGGTCGATTTTTTGTGCTGGAGGCAGACCACCCACTTTTCCTCGGTAGAACCAGTACTGTACACCTCCTGCCATCCGTAAGAATCGACACTTCCTCACTTACAAGTCGAGCTCCCACTAGGATTGGAACCCGCAGTGGTGAGAGTCGAAGGTTTACAACGCAACGTCGTTAACCATTCGGCGATAGAGACAAAGTTCAGGATGAACAAACAGTGTTAACGCGTTCTAATTAGTTTGCTTTAATTCATTTTGTTATTTCTATCATGCTGTAAATGTTCTCGGAATATAGGTATGCGTTCTACGTTATTGATTGCTTTAACTAACAGTAACCAAAGCTGCAGAAATATTTAAACTGATTAAGCACAGAAGCTTTAAAAGTAAACAGAGAGAATATTGCTTTTGTATCGGATAAACAGACAGCATATTATCCTATCAGTCCGTGACAAGCAAACATAATAGGAGAAGTAGTTCTCGTTCTCTGCGGTCATGAAAAACATTACAGAATTCAGTTATCCTTTAGCCCTTAAGCCGTTAAGCACGACTATAATAGAACTTGGGTCCACTGTAAGAGAAACTCGCAGGCTGATCAGGGTTAAAAATATCCGGCTGCTGATCAATCACTTTCCTTTATATATGTAACGGGTTAGGAGTTAATTCTATTAAGAAATTGTTATAGTGAAATCAATAATCATGGCCTAAACCAAAGTCATAAAAATCTGATATATACTGACGGTCAAAGAAAACGCACCATTAACTCCGTATGTTAAAGCTATTGGTTTATTCGCAAACTATTTGAAACAAAACTGCCGAACCAATATTTTCTATTGTTTAAGTATTGAATCTTGATACCTAACGTGTCCTACATGTTTATTTGTAGGCTTTTACGAGAAGCAGTTACGTACCTTTTCATTTTACTTGTGTTTGCTATTGATACAAAAAAAAACACTTCCGCTAAATGTCAATCCGTAGTAATATGTCTCGGAATAAATACCTGTTGGTTTTACTCGCCTTTTATTGTTTGACTTCTGACGCACTTTGCAAGAATATTTTTGAGAAAAAGATTTCTTTTTGCGATATAACAGGGGAAACTCGGAAATGCAAGTGCATTTCATAAGACCAATGTGGAATGCACTAAATCCAGATATGCAAGTAAAACATTGATAAATGTTGCTTCGTTAGATGGATTATATCATATTTTGTCCAAAAAATGCCTCAAATTCTTACTTTTAAAATAATTTGTTTTGCTGATCGCTTTCATTGACCGTGAGTATATATTGGTTTTAAAATTGAAACAGTGTCATATTGTATTGGCCGTCGTGAACTCAGTGTGATGTAGAATACAGTTTAACCATTTATTCTAAAATATATTTCAGCAGTAAGAGGATATCCTAGATTCTGGTATGTCAGTCAGTCACAACATTAAAGGCTAACATGACCTCCTGCGTAAAATTCAGTGTACAGCACCTAATAAATTATAATTGCCAAATGTTCTTACCGCCATGTAAGGTTAAGTCGGATACAGTTTACTAAAATTTTGCATACTCATCCTTTAGTGCTATTTTTTTCTGTAACAATGCATTTCACTAAATGCCGAACCATTATTGTATAAGCCAAATAATGTCAATGGAAAAAGTTATTGCGCAAACAAACTTAAATTGTTATACTTAGGGGCAAAAACGCTGTAAAGCATAATTATCTTAAGCTCATTGTCCTGCTCATCCAACATCTGGTACAGCGCTTGCGGTATTAGCGGATCAACGGTAGTACCGGATCAGTTTATGTTTACATTTCATTTATTCATCTCGTAGGAATTTGTTTGTAATAAACTGTCATAAACATATCATATTAGAAGATTGATCATGTAAGCATACAACTATACAGTAGCGCAAAGATTCGGCAAATATTTCCTTGAGTAATTACCCACTTAGTGTAGCCCCTATAAATAAAAGTGATCCGTTACTGTATGAAGGATGTGAGATTTTTTAAATGAAAAAATAAAACAGTTAAAAATAAGGAACAGATGTTTTTTAATACACTTTGACCATCAAAGGATCCATGATTTGGAGTTTTAAACTTTTAGGGACATTGATTCCGTAAACAGGCAAAAGGGCAGATTTTCAACAGTTAACATGGTAATAAACTGTCATAAACATTGCATATTAGAAGCTTGATCATGTAAGCATACAACTATACATTAGCGCAAAGATTCGGCACATATTTCCTTGAGTAATTACCCACTTAGTGTAGCCCCTATAAATAAAAGTGATCCGTTACTGTATGAAGGATGTGAGATTTTTTAAATGAAAAAATAAAACAGTTAAAAATAAGGAACATATGTTTTTTAATACACTTTGACCATCAAAGGATCCATGATTTGGAGTTTTAAACTTTTAGGGACACTGATTCCGTAAACAGGCAAAAGGGCAGATTTTCAACAGTTAACATGGTTAACTAAGAGATGTATACGGCCTAGTTCATAATAATTTTGGTGAGCATATTGCTGAGAAAGCAGAATCTATTAAGAAACTGTCTTGAACGTTTCCTTTAATTTTTAATTTACGCTTTTAACAATAGTGATCCTTTACTACCCAATGTACTGTATACCATTCACTACAGAACCGAGGTAGCTGAAATTCGCTTTTTTTTTTACATTATCAATGTCATTGACAATGGAAACATGTGCGTCAACAAATTGGATATAAAAAAAAAATCATTTATAGCCTTCTAGTGATTTCTTAATTGACACTGTCCCGTTTTATTGGGATGGAATATGGTAATAGTTAGGTTTGGTGAGCACCAACACGGATTTAAACACGCAGCGGCCTTTTTACCATTGACCTTTATAATGCGGTAGACCTGTTGTCAACCTGTTTGTGTTTGTGATGTCACTACCTTGCCTTTTATTGGCTTGCACCTTCGGGTGCTAGCACAATCGGGTGCTAGCCTATGTATTGATTTCGGTTTTTCAAAGGAAGTAACCGGTTCCCTGCTCAAACCTGAACAGGAAGTAACCGGTTCCCTGCTCAAAACGTGAAGGAAGGGTCCATGTTGGTATCGATTTATTTAAATTCAGTTTCCAAGACCATTCACTTTTTTTTAATGAAACAATGTAGTTTACATATTGTTAATATGCGTGTTCCATATTTTGGCAGTCCACGGCTTAGGCTTGTTTGAGTGAACCGGCACATGCATAGTGAGGCAGTCTACTGATTCGACCATGGACGGGTCCACTATTTTATAGGTTTTACACGTTGGTGTCAAAGTCATTGATATTACAAGATCGAGGCTTATTTTGTTATGCTGTTATTAGCGAAATGTTGTTATCTAAACAGTACTAATTATGTTATAATATTTCCCTTTGGCACCTACCTCCTCATTATAGTTACATAACAAGGCAAGCCGTTCCTTTTAAAAGGAAACTTTATTTAGTTTGTTGTTTCGATGCATGTTTTTGGTTGACTGTGGTTCTTGAATGTTACATTTCCTGTAGGACTTTTATATCTGCTTCTAATATTATCGCGTAAACAATATTGTGTCAAAAGATGGACCACCTGGCCGGACCAGTTGACCATTGATGCTTGTCTTGATCTGTATCGCTGCCATTGTTTCAGGCCCTCAACTTGTGGTGGAGACGAAGTATCGATCAGAAATCAGAGAGTAACATGGTACGAATGTGTCTTACCTTGTCTAACGGGGTAACTCGACACACGAACTAATATACACTTGTGGTGGAGACGAAGTATCGATCAGAAATCAGAGAGTAACATGGTACGAATGTGTCTTACCTTGTCTAACGGGGTAACTCGACACACGAACTAATATACACTTCCAGATATATTTTTACTTGTTAGATAAGAAACACATTGTGAAACACATACTATTGTACACTTTTAAGCAGCATCTTCATATTGTATACAAATCAAACAAATCAATCTTAAGCAATGTATCACAGATACTATCATTTTAGACAAATCATGAAGATTTTAGATATGTTTTATTCATTTTGTATAATTCTGTTCATGACTTTTATATACCCTGAAAACATATTCAGATTTGTTTGAGGACCATATGTTAGACTGGCTTGTGGTCAAATATATAATCCTCTTTAAAGTTCCTATCCCGTCATCAACAGACAAAGTTTACAACATATGTATAACGTTCCTAAAGCTGCCGACGTCTCGTTATATATATAACTTACATATTTTGAAAAGCCGAGCTCTATAGACACAATTTAAACACCTTTAACCAGCCAGGCCAAAACCCAAAACTGAAAATGTCGAACTCATAATTCATTTTACGCATATTCAGTCACGGTTTATTTACGTACTCGTGAATAAACTTATATTTTTAATTGTCACATATACATTATTTTATAACCTGAACACTTGTATAGGGTTTGGAAAACTGATTGTGTAGTGTAACTTTGGGCGGTATAGTGCCTTTAAATAAACAAGGCATTACTATTACCTATATTGAATCCACGTAGGCATTGTTGTTCCAACCCTTTGCAAATTGCATTAATTCCTGATATGTATTGTATGATTATATACAACTTTTAAATGCATATATTATAAAATAAATCAATAATACGATCAAGTAAAAACGAAAACGAAAATGTTTTAAAATGTTTTAAACTGTGCATAATAGTTACAATACTGACCAAACAAATACATAATAAATACTGATAAAGGTGATCCTTTGGGCGCAACAAACACATTTAAGAGAATAAAGCAGCAGACTCGGTTTTACTGAAGCTGTTCATGATAAGTAATGAAAGAAACAACACCTCTCACGTCCACTAACACCGGCTTAAGCGATATTCTACTTCAAAGCAACCTATATTGGGCTCGTTGGTCCCTAAGGACCAGTAAAAATAACACTACTGATTCGTAGCACGGGGATACTTTTTACAGCCGCCACACGGCACATAAGGAATGTAAATTATTTGGAATGCGGAAGAAGACCATTTAAACTTGTATAAAGGTTGTGGTATTCTAAATTTAGCATGGGCTTAGCCACGCCCTTTTCCAGGAGTGACCTGAGCCAGGGTGAAAGGTCACAAAAAGTAAAACGTCCCAGATCAATGTTTCAAAATACATTTTCGAAGTTGTTTATTAATTAATAAATAACATTTATTAAAATGAGAGCATTTATTTTTACCAAATGTATTTTTTAAACATAAAATTGTGAGATGAATCCCCACTCAAAAGCAGGTAAAACTTTATTGCGGTTATGCATGTAAACAAATATGGCCCCATGGACAGTTCTGTAGGAAAAACATTCTGAATTTTAAATTGTAGCTCATTGGGCTTGGACATAACTTGAAAATAAGACACGTCTTTTGAATTTGTATGTTTATTTTTATTTTTTATCTTCGGAAAAGCTTGCATTGTGGCCTATGGGAAAGCAATTTTACGTTCTACAAGCACACTGTTGCATGTTGAATTTTAAGTATCCCCTTCGTTTCAACAAAAAAAAAGGAATATTAATAACGTATTGGTAGCATGTGCATTTTTTGTTTACTATAATTGTTACGTTATTTAAACAAAACACATTTACCGGGTATGTAAAGTTCAGACTGATTTTAGAATTGTCATTTGAACCCTGGGAAATGGAGGCTATGTCAAAGGTCAAAAACATATAAACTGCACTTATATATTACTGTCATGAATAGACTCAATAAAAGCGAGTCTGTTACTTTTCTCTCTTGGATGTATTTGTTTCTTCCTTGATATCCCGTTTTTCGATAATTATACTCCAATGTACAACTAGATTTTCCTTTATAGTTTTGTTTATCTTTAATGAGTATTATATGTTTAATGTGTTTTCCAACGATTATTCTAGAGGATCCTGGGTTTAGGGGTCACAGTGTCTAAAATAGCACATAACCACAATGTGTCATAATGGGTAATGTTATTAAGGTCTTTGTGAGAATTGTAAGTTAAGCTGGATTCAATTCTTGTAATACGCCTGAGCCCCCAGGGTCCAGGGCAAAGGGTATCATGGTAAAATATACGAAATCATCAAACTGTGTCATCTTGAGTATCATCTTGAGTATACAATTGAAAGTTTGTGGGAGTAGTTTATGTTAAGTTGGTTTTCAATATAGCTGAAAACCCTGCGGCCCTAGGAACACATACCAAAGGGACCAAATTATGGGACATCATCAAATCGTATCATCAGTACTCTTACTGAATTGTTTATTTCATTATGGGTCTGAAACCAACGCCTTGGCAAAACAAACTGTACAGCACCATTCACGATATTCTCATCAAACTGTGGATATAAAGGTAGATATAAACGTCGAACAGGAAATGTGGCATTCAAGGATCACAGTCAACTTAAATATTATACCTCATTTGCATATTTCTTCCTTTACGCAATGTGACGTCATCCGCATGGTCACTATTCTGTGATGACCGTATGACGTCTCACTGCGCTGTAATAGTGACCGGATGACGTCACATTGCGGTCCATAATTCTCTATAATTTCACACGTGTGAAAAGACGACGTCAAAATAAATCATTGTTTTAATTTCGGTATATTATAACAAATAATAATAATAATAATTTATGTAGCATATGAAGTTGATGAACTGGACAGTCAGACCTAGAACGTGATATAACATTCTAGGTCTGACTGCCAGTTCATAAACATGCATATGGACCTCATCACCATACATTATTTGTTAAGTAATGTTTATGCCGGTGCTAGAAGTCGTGGAAGATGTTTCATCTTATACCTCTCATAATCAGACCCAATAAAACCGAGTCTGCTACATATCTCTCCTGTTTGCTTCCAGGATAACAGGTAATGGAAACAATATGTTAATGTCATGTTAATATACTAGTTGGGGAAAAATAAAGGTTCTAATGTAAAATAATGCACAGACACAGACAAAACATGCAATCCGTTCTGGAAGGATGTTTACACAAGTCTTAGCATACTAGTATATGTTAAAAACCCGTTGTCATGGAAAGAGTTCTTAACACAACCGAGGTTCTTGACAAGCTTGTTAAGAGGCACAGAAGATAATACGCCAAGGATTTTGGAGGTAAATGGAAGTCTAGCTTGTAGATTATTCTTATCACCATGGTTTGAATTGCACGAAGTTAATGTTCTAACTTGCAGCTAACTAACACAAGGTTCTTTCGTAAATGCATGTAGTGCATTCATCAATAGCATATTTTTAAATTGGTTGACGTAATTTGCATTTGAATCAAGTATTAGTTTCCGTGTTGAATAATTCTTACTGCCTTCTTCCTCACTCGTCGATTTCCTATACGTGATCCCGCTTTAATTCCATCAAGCGACGGAAAACTACTATTATCAGGATTTTATAACGGATAATTCGACAATAAAACACATTTAAACACATATTTTATTGACAAAAGCGATAACCTGTTTAAAATTACCTAGTAAATGTTTTAAATTTACAATGTGCAAACTTTTAAAGCCGAAATTAAGGTTTAATTCATACCCAAGCCAACCCAGTTTTCTCTTCTTGGAGAAGGGGTTTGATGGAGTATGACAGTTCATAAATACTGAAAAGGTGATCCTTTGGAAGCAACACACACATACAAGAGAGAACATTAGCAGACTAGGTTTTATTGAGTCTAATCATGAGATGTAATTATAAGATGCAGCACTCGGACCACGTAATGCGTCACCGATAATCAATGAATGTTACCTAAATTGGCGAAGCAGTCCTGATTGGTGTTATTCAACTTCGGCGTGTTTCGGAATCTTTCTGGATACAAGAATGTGATTTCCTAGCAAAAAGGTTGATTTATAATCTGTTGATATAAAATACGTGTTTGATTGATGTAATATGAAATTGAGAACATTCTCTCTTACCATTTCTCAGACCAACTCCTACGCGGAAAAGGCTATATTACACCTTTATCAGCCGTAGCAGTAATTTACTAAGAGAGGAGCAGCAATAGCAGTAGCACTTTCATATAAATTAGTTGCCGCTTTTATCTTCTCTAAATATTTTATTAGAAAACATTCAAAAATAGCTATACCACAGATTCAATAACATTTGCTAAAACCAGTCTAAGATCCTTGCCATGGTAAATTTTCATATTTATATATTTATTGCTTATTTCACAGTTGTGAAGAGAAGAAAGCTTAGTCACGTCAATGCATTTTGATATTTCATGTTCAAGATGATTGTTATCTCGGTGAACAGACAGTCGTTGACATGACATATCAGATGGTATACGACGCATTCATATATATGCTTAGCATTTGTTTTCCCATATACGCTTAAGTTCTAAAATAAATTCCGAAAAGGGAATCCTTTGGAAATGAATTCCGCATTATTGTTTAAGTTCATAAATAAGTGGTATGCCCCCAAAGGGAGAGGGAAATGGAGAGGGCATATATTAATCGAACTGTCCTTTGTCCGTTCGTCCTTCGGAAAGGGAGAGGGCATATATTAATCGAACTGTACTTTGTCCGTTCGTCCTTCCATCCGAAACAATCATGCATCAGCCATTACTTTGATTTCCATGAATCTTCACCCACGTGTTCACAGCAATGGGAATGTATGTCGCGTTCTTGAATCAGTTCGGCATTTCAGAGGTCAAGGTCACACTTGGAGGTCAGAGGTCAAATGAGAAAACGTTTTCGCGGGCATTTGTTAGTTTTTGTGAAGCATTTCTTATTTTAAACTTAAAACAGATTCAAAACATTTAAAAATCACGTACCACATCGTTTTCAACAAGATGACAGGCAAGACAAGAAATTAGATTGAGCTGTTCATTCTTGATAAAACTAACTATCTCTTGCTTCTTGCCGCAACTCTGAGATTTATACCGCCCCATAAGCTATAATTTACTGGATGTTTACCTTGGTTCTCAGTGATTAATTTCAGGATGATTTGTTTCTTTGTGTGTATTGTGTTTTACGTCATTTGCAACACATATAAGGTTGTATATGACGGTCGATTTTTTGTGCTGGAGGCAGACCACCCACTTTTCCTCGGTAGAACCAGTACTGTACACCTCCTGCCATCCGTAAGAATCGACACTTCCTCACTTACAAGTCGAGCTCCCACTAGGATTGGAACCCGCAGTGGTGAGAGGCGAAGGTTTACAACGCAACGTCGTTAACCATTCGGCGATAGAGACAAAGTTCAGGATGAACAAACAGTGTTAACGCGTTCTAATTAGTTTGCTTTAATTCATTTTGTTATTTCTATCATGCTGTAAATGTTCTCGGAATATAGGTATGCGTTCTACGTTATTGATTGCTTTAACTAACAGTAACCAAAGCTGCAGAAATATTTAAACTGATTAAGCACAGAAGCTTTAAAAGTAAACAGAGAGAATATTGCTTTTGTATCGGATAAACAGACAGCATATTATCCTATCAGTCCGTGACAAGCAAACATAATAGGAGAAGTAGTTCTCGTTCTCTGCGGTCATGAAAAACATTACAGAATTCAGTTATCCTTTAGCCCTTAAGCCGTTAAGCACGACTATAATAGAACTTGGGTCCACTGTAAGAGAAACTCGCAGGCTGATCAGGGTTAAAAATATCCGGCTGCTGATCAATCACTTTCCTTTATATATGTAACGGGTTAGGAGTTAATTCTATTAAGACATTGTTATAGTGAAATCAATAATCATGGCCTAAACCAAAGTCATAAAAATCTGATATATACTGACGGTCAAAGAAAACGCACCATTAACTCCGTATGTTAAAGCTATTGGTTTATTCGCAAACTATTTGAAACAAAACTGCCGAACCAATATTTTCTATTGTTTAAGTATTGAATCTTGATACCTAACGTGTCCTACATGTTTATTTGTAGGCTTTTACGAGAAGCAGTTACGTACCTTTTCATTTTACTTGTGTTTGCTATTGATACAAAAAAAAACACTTCCGCTAAATGTCAATCCGTAGTAATATGTCTCGGAATAAATACCTGTTGGTTTTACTCGCCTTTTATTGTTTGACTTCTGACGCACTTTGCAAGAATATTTTTGAGAAAAAGATTTCTTTTTGCGATATAACAGGGGAAACTCGGAAATGCAAGTGCATTTCATAAGACCAATGTGGAATGCACTAAATCCAGATATGCAAGTAAAACATTGATAAATGTTGCTTCGTTAGATGGATTATATCATATTTTGTCCAAAAAATGCCTCAAATTCTTACTTTTAAAATAATTTGTTTTGCTGATCGCTTTCATTGACCGTGAGTATATATTGGTTTTAAAATTGAAACAGTGTCATATTGTATTGGCCGTCGTGAACTCAGTGTGATGTAGAATACAGTTTAACCATTTATTCTAAAATATATTTCAGCAGTAAGAGGATATCCTAGATTCTGGTATGTCAGTCAGTCACAACATTAAAGGCTAACATGACCTCCTGCGTAAAATTCAGTGTACAGCACCTAATAAATTATAATTGCCAAATGTTCTTACCGCCATGTAAGGTTAAGTCGGATACAGTTTACTAAAATTTTTGCATACTCATCCTTTAGTGCTATTTTTTTCTGTAACAATGCATTTCACTAAATGCCGAACCATTATTGTATAAGCCAAATAATGTCAATGGAAAAAGTTATTGCGCAAACAAACTTAAATTGTTATACTTAGGGGCAAAAACGCTGTAAAGCATAATTATCTTAAGCTCATTGTCCTGCTCATCCAACATCTGGTACAGCGCTTGCGGTATTAGCGGATCAACGGTAGTACCGGATCAGTTTATGTTTACATTTCATTTATTCATCTCGTAGGAATTTGTTTGTAATAAACTGTCATAAACATATCATATTAGAAGATTGATCATGTAAGCATACAACTATACAGTAGCGCAAAGATTCGGCAAATATTTCCTTGAGTAATTACCCACTTAGTGTAGCCCCTATAAATAAAAGTGATCCGTTACTGTATGAAGGATGTGAGATTTTTTAAATGAAAAAATAAAACAGTTAAAAATAAGGAACAAATGTTTTTTAATACACTTTGACCATCAAAGGATCCATGATTTGTAGTTTTAAACTTTTAGGGACATTGATTCCGTAAACAGGCAAAAGGGCAGATTTTCAACAGTTAACATGGTAATAAACTGTCATAAACATTGCATATTAGAAGCTTGATCATGTAAGCGTACAACTATACATTAGCGCAAAGATTCGGCACATATTTCCTTGAGTAATTACCCACTTAGTGTAGCCCCTATAAATAAAAGTGATCCGTTACTGTATGAAGGATGTGAGATTTTTTAAATGAAAAAATAAAACAGTTAAAAATAAGGAACATATGTTTTTTAATACACTTTGACCATCAAAGGATCCATGATTTGGAGTTTTAAACTTTTAGGGACACTGATTCCGTAAACAGGCAAAAGGGCAGATTTTCAACAGTTAACATGGTTAACTAAGAGATGTATACGGCCTAGTTCATAATAATTTTGGTGAGCATATTGCTGAGAAAGCAGAATCTATTAAGAAACTGTCTTGAACGTTTCCTTTAATTTTTAATTTACGCTTTTAACAATAGTGATCCTTTACTACCCAATGTACTGTATACCATTCACTACAGAACCGAGGTAGCTGAAATTCGCTTTTTTTTTTACATTATCAATGTCATTGACAATGGAAACATGTGCGTCAACAAATTGGATATAAAAAAAAAATCATTTATAGCCTTCTAGTGATTTCTTAATTGACACTGTCCCGTTTTATTGGGATGGAATATGGTAATAGTTAGGTTTGGTGAGCACCAACACGGATTTAAACACGCAGCGGCCTTTTTACCATTGACCTTTATAATGCGGTAGACCTGTTGTCAACCTGTTTGTGTTTGTGATGTCACTACCTTGCCTTTTATTGGCTTGCACCTTCGGGTGCTAGCACAATCGGGTGCTAGCCTATGTATTGATTTCGGTTTTTCAAAGGAAGTAACCGGTTCCCTGCTCAAACCTGAACAGGAAGTAACCGGTTCCCTGCTCAAAACGTGAAGGAAGGGTCCATGTTGGTATCGATTTATTTAAATTCAGTTTCCAAGACCATTCACTTTTTTTTAATGAAACAATGTAGTTTACATATTGTTAATATGCGTGTTCCATATTTTGGCAGTCCACGGCTTAGGCTTGTTTGAGTGAACCGGCACATGCATAGTGAAGCAGTCTACTGATTCGACCATGGACGGGTCCACTATTTTATAGGTTTTACACGTTGGTGTCAAAGTCATTGATATTACAAGATCGAGGCTTATTTTGTTATGCTGTTATTAGCGAAATGTTGTTATCTAAACAGTACTAATTATGTTATAATATTTCCCTTTGGCACCTACCTCCTCATTATAGTTACATAACAAGGCAAGCCGTTCCTTTTAAAAGGAAACTTTATTTAGTTTGTTGTTTCGATGCATGTTTTTGGTTGACTGTGGTTCTTGAATGTTACATTTCCTGTAGGACTTTTATATCTGCTTCTAATATTATCGCGTAAACAATATTGTGTCAAAAGATGGACCACCTGGCCGGACCAGTTGACCATTGATGCTTGTCTTGATCTGTATCGCTGCCATTGTTTCAGGCCCTCAACTTGTGGTGGAGACGAAGTATCGATCAGAAATCAGAGAGTAACATGGTACGAATGTGTCTTACCTTGTCTAACGGGGTAACTCGACACACGAACTAATATACACTTGTGGTGGAGACGAAGTATCGATCAGAAATCAGAGAGTAACATGGTACGAATGTGTCTTACCTTGTCTAACGGGGTAACTCGACACACGAACTAATATACACTTCCAGATATATTTTTACTTGTTAGATAAGAAACACATTGTGAAACACATACTATTGTACACTTTTAAGCAGCATCTTTATATTGTATACAAATCAAACAAATCAATCTTAAGCAATGTATCACAGATACTATCATTTTAGACAAATCATGAAGATTTTAGATATGTTTTATTCATTTTGTATAATTCTGTTCATGACTTTTATATACCCTGAAAACATATTCAGATTTGTTTGAGGACCATATGTTAGACTGGCTTGTGGTCAAATATATAATCCTCTTTAAAGTTCCTATCCCGTCATCAACAGACAAAGTTTACAACATATGTATAACGTTCCTAAAGCTGCCGACGTCTCGTTATATATATAACTTACATATTTTGAAAAGCCGAGCTCTATAGACACAATATAAACACCTTTAACCAGCCAGGCCAAAACTCAAAACTAAAAATGCCGAACTCATAATTCATTTTACGCATATTCAGTCGCGGTTATTTTACGTACCCGTGAATAAACCTATACTTTTAATCGTCTCATATATGCCTTATTTTATAACCTGAACACTTGGAAAGGGTTTAGATAAATGATTTTGTAGTGTAACTTTGATTTTATTTGGCGGGATAGGGCATTTAAATAAACAAGGCATTACTATTACGTATATTGAATCCACGTAGACATTGTTGTTCAAATCCTTTGCAAGTTGCATTAATTCCTGATATGTATTGTATGATTATATACAAATTTTAAATGCATACATTATAAAATAAATCAATAATACCGAAAACGAAAATGTTTTAAAATGTTTTAAACTGTGCATAATAGTTACACTACTGACCAAACAAGTACATAATAAATACTGATAAAGGTGATCTTTTGCGCGCAACAAACTCAATTAAGAGAATAAAGCAGCAGACTCGGTTTTATTGAGTCTGTCCGTGAGAAGTAATGAAAGAAGCAACACCTCTCACGACCCTAGCACCGGCTTAAGCGGTATTCTACTTCAAATCCACCTATATTGGGCTCGTTGGTCCCAAAGGACCCGTAAAAATAACACTACTGATTCGTAGGACGGGGAGACTTTTTACAGCCGCCACACTGCACATAAGGAATGTAAAGTGTTTGGAATGCAGAAGTAGACCATTTAAACTTGTATACATGTTGTGGTATTCTAAATATAGCATGGGCTTGGCCACGTCCCTTTCCAGGAGTGACCTGAGCCAGGGTGAAAGGTCACAAAAAGTAAAACGTCCCAGATCAATGTTTCAAAATACATTATCAGAGTTGTTTATTAATTAATAAATAACATTTATTAAAATGAGAGCATTTATTTTTACCAAATGTATTTTTTAAACATGAAATTGTGAGACGAATCCCCACTCAAATGCAGGTATTGCGGTTATGCATGTAAACAAATATGGCGGCCCCATGGACAGTTCTGTAGGGGAAACATGCTGAATTTTAAATTTTAGTTCATTGGGCTTGGACATAACTTGAAATTAAGAACACTTCTTTTGAATATGTTTGTTTATTTTTATTTTTTATCTTCGGAAAAGCTTGCATTGTGACCTATGGGAAAGCAATTAGTGTACTTCAACCTAAAACGGACATCCCAAAAAAGTGTTTACGTTCTACAAGCACACTGTTGCATGTTGAATGTTAATTATCCCTTTCGTTACAACAAAACAAAAAGGGAATATTAATAATACGGTCTATTACTCCAATAATAGCCAGAGTTATTGAGAGGCAGCACCCACGGTTTTGTTAGCTTGTTCTGCAATTGTAATATTCGTTTGATTGCGCATGCGCAATCTTTTTTCTGCCTTTCCCGGCCAAAACTTAATGACAGCGGTATGTAGTTTTGTTCATGTTATGTAAAATAATGATTTTTTCTCCCTTTCCTTGAGGTCAATTTTCTTATTTGTTTGCAATAGCATAATGAGCTTCTGTTAATAAGTATTCCGCCAATCTTTCTATTCAAGATGCTTTCAAATTAATCAGAATTTTGATGATTTGTGTTTCGCCTGGATGCTTTGTCTCGTAACGTCAGCATATACAGCTTATATTGCCGTTTATTAGGATAATTTCTGAATTAATACTGGCGTGCTCATCTTGAGATAGAGAGTTTTGTAATGAATGTTAACTTTGTAATAAATCTGGATAATCCTTTCTTTCCTTGCAAGTAAGCGTGTTAAGTACAGAGGTCCCCGGCATGTATAATGTATAATTCGCAGGCGACCTAATTCGACGCATTCCACCAGTGCACTTGACTCAGCTGTCGTTATTGGACACTTGCCAGAAATGTAACACTTTTTGCGAATTAATGGCTTGAATTTTAAAGGTGCATACGCTATTGTTTTAGAAATGGCAAATTATTAAATAGCATTAGCAGTTCACACACTTGCCAGAATAGACTGGGACAAATGTAAGGTGCTTGTTTCATAAACAACAACAATATTAATATCTCGCATAGAGTTGTATAGGTTTTCTCAAATAAATAAATAATTTACATAAATAAATAAATAATCAATAAATACATAAATACATAAATAAATAAATAAATAAAAAAATAAATAATTAAAAATAAATAAATAAATAATAAATAATATTATTATTATTGTATATGTATTATGATTGCTCTTGTTGTTTTTGTGTTTTGTTAGAATAGGCATAATATAAGTATCTATAGACATATACACTAAAAAAAAAATTTAAAAAAAAAATAAAAAAAAGGAAGTGGAAGCAGCAGAAGAAGGAGTAAAAGAAGAAGAAGAAAAAGAAGAAGAAGAAGAAGAAGAAGAAGAAGAAGAAGAAGAAGAAGAAAAATATATGCAAATAAAGGTTTTCTACATAAAGCTATATATAGTCTAATAAATACATATTTCGAGATATGGATGCTATATTACCTATTACATATAAATAATAAAGAAATAAAAAAATAATTATAATGTATATCAATAAAAAGAAAAATGAATAAATAACACCAATAAAAAATAACACTAAAAATAGAAATAATAATAACACGGATAAATGTCTATATAATAATAATAATAAATATTATAAGAATGACATAAAAAATAATAATAATAAAAAAAAGAATAATAAATAAATAAGTAAAAAAAAGAAAAAAGATAATTATAATAATAATAATAAAATAAATCAATAAATAATAACGATAATAATGATATTTAATAAAAAAAAAAAAAACAAGCAATAAACAAATAAATAAAAAATAAATAAATAAAAATTATAATAATAATATTAGTAATAATAATAATAATAATAGTAAATAATAATACCAGCTTCAATAACAATAGTGTTAGTATTCATAATAACAAGATCAGTAATCATAATAATAATAATTATGATTACAATTACAATACTAGCATAACTAAAAGGGAGATTTACATTTCATTATATAAAACTATATAAGCTTCGCAACTGGTTAGTGATTTTCGTTTTATTCTGTTTCATGAATCGAGTCTGCTAAATGGTAGTATGCAATTCAAGCAGGAAGGTGACTGGCCAGAGGCTGGGACCGGGTTTGCTGTATGGAGAATGTGACGGCGGTTCACAAGCTGAATAGCAGTGTGACGTGCTGCATCAGCCGATATACAGCAGCACTCAGTAAAACAGCTAAGGTAATGGGGTGGAAAGCTAGTGTGCGCATTGGTTTCACAGGGCCCGCATAATTTCTGCAAATCTAATTCTTGACTCGCATATGGCACGCATTGTAACCATAGTTCTCATGTATTGCCAATCGGCACCACTCCCATTCATACGTATGTTCTAGTACGATATTTAATTTGTTTCCTGTTAATATACGATGTCATCGGTCATCGTTCTAAAAGAGGATTTTAGTACTGGTTCCATCTCAGTACCGGTTTCAAGAATGGCACACAATACTTATTCAAACAGCGGATATTCTTATAAAGCCACTACAACATATGTAAACCTGGTAGAGGCGTCTTTTTAACTACTTCACGAGTAGCAATTTTCCAATTTAGCCGGTTCCCGTAGTTAGGAAATTGGAATGTGATTAGAGTCTGATACCCCTCATGGAAACACTTGATTATTTTATGGACGCACGCATTTCAATTTGAGGGATAGCCCCTTAACATTCAAATTGATGCCAGTACGTATAGCGTGTTCTACTAACATGTTTGGCCATCTAGGGTTCCTTCTGAGGACAGCAAGTCCGTCGGTTCTATTATGGAGTTTCGTTGGTTTTCGGTGCCATATACTCCGTAAAGGTCGCGTTATCGTCATGGACTGTTAACGGATCATTTATGATAGTTGAGGGCTGTGGCTGTTCTTTTAGCAATACTTGTCTTTTCCTTCCGTCACCCTTTAGTCGTAAAGACATTCCTGTTCGGTCTCGTATCACAACTTTTACGACGGTTCAGGTAGTGGTAGCAGTGTCAGTAGGAGTCCCTGAGCCTAGCAACAGAGTAATGATTTTGCGTATTTGTACTGAAGCACTGGTCAAAGTGATGTCTATTAGGCATCCACGACTTTCCGTCTTATTCATCTGGGTTAGGCAAGCCAATTTTATCATCCACACGTACTTGTATGGCCAATTTAGACAGTCATACGCATGTTGTTTATTGTGGCCCCCTGCACGTGATTATTTAATAGTTGGATAACCGTCAATTTAATATAGACAGGCATTCGAAATGTTAGTCATTTTCAGAGTGGCAGACATTTAGGTCAAAGTTAGTAATAATCAAGCACCCGCGTCTTATTTATCTCATTTATCAATCACACGTCATTATCTGACTGATCCTATTTCACGAAACCCTTTTTGCACAGCTTTGGAGACATACGAGCTCTGGGTGTTCTGGCGGCGGGACTATAAACCTTATAACTACACTAATCCGATACCGAGTCATTTCTTGTTTTAGCACGGCTTCCCATGTCATGTTTTCGATCGAATATCTATACGTTCAGATGACAGCCTCTTACTTTGTAGGTATGCGTGGTTTCCAATCATTTGGACAGCTTACTCATGCAGTATTTGGATACCCTGCACTTTAGCAAATAGTGGGATAACCGTCAAGTAAACACTGGTTTTAAAACTGTTAATATCGCCTTTGAAGAGGTTTGCAAGACGGATCAGAGTGGCAGAATTTCAATTTTCACATTCTGATTTTAAACACTGACATAGTTTCATCTGTACTGAAGAGTCTTGTCTCTGCTAATCTTGAATATATGTAGGTCAGTTTAGTTATTCGCAGGATTCTCATGATGTTACCGGAAGCGAAGATGACCTAGTTCAGCGTGGTTAGTGGTGAGCGGGTCCCCACTTCGTCCTCGAGAAGGATTAACGGCTCCCAGTAGTCCAGGGGAACGAACCCGAGGTTCGACGCATTTGGTGTACAGTTATGTTGACTCCGATATGGTTATAAGTGCTTGGTCGATTCGCAAGCACAGTTGTGGGATGACTGAAGTCAGTCAAACATTTTCTATTAATTTTGTTGGTTCTTTGTTAGGACTATGACCTCATGTTGCAGTTGGTTGTGCACAGTCAGACACGTGGTTGCAACGTTGTTGAACTTCGTAATAAGCGAGGTACCAGTTGTTAAGATGGCGTTTTGTTCACGACGTTCAATGAGATTATAATTATCAGTAGGTTACGGCGTTTACACGTCCAGGTTGGGAAACCAACTCCTCACTCCTGCACAAATGGCGTCAGTACCAGATATGTTCTTTCGCAAATTATATAACGCACATTATTTTGTATTGTGGCAGACCGCGGCTCACGTATGATTCATACTGTACCGTATGCGCGTTATATAATCGTACAATGATTTATCTAATTTCCTTTGGCTGTGAGGGATTCGCTTTTGCCAAAATTATTTTCTTTTGGCGGTGGCATTACCAAAATGTCATTTTGATTGCTGCTCTGTGGCATTGTCAAAATTTCATTTTGATCGCTGCCATATGGCCGTCAGCGAATCCTTCAATTCAGTGAAATCAAAGTTAATGACAATTAACAATTATATAATTAGTAAATTTCAATGTAATACTGACCCCTGTTCCCAGGGTCGGGATTACAGCATGAAATATTAAGCCGTTTGGGCTTATTGTTGGTGCATCATGCCTAGTTCGGTCGTGCACATTATTGTAATCTTTAGAAAAGAAATAACTTTCAAGTGATTAAATGAAGAAACATTTTACTTTAGAATTAGAGTTTTGAATTAACATTTTATTTAAGCCTTTTGGGGCTTCACTAAGGGTATAAAGCTGTTGTACCATGCCCTCTTTTGTTTAAGCATATCGGGGCTTCATATTTTGTTTAAGCCTACTGGGGCTTCATTAAGGGTATCAGGCTTATGGAGCCATGCCCTTTTTTGTGAAACATGTTGCCATTATATATGTATGTGTTGCCGGCAGCCCGCTATTTGGAGCCGCGCCCAATATTTGCCAAAACTATTTAATATATGATCAAACGTTTTAATAAAGGATAATATTTTCTTGTGTGTTTGTCAAGTTGGTGCCTTCATAATAACGTATTGGCAGCATGTGCATTTTTTGTTTACTATAATTGTTATGTTATTTAAACAAAACACATTTACCGGGTATGTAGATGTTCAGACTGATTTTAGAATTGTCATTTGAACCCTGGGAAATGGGGGCTATGTCAAAGGTCAAAACATATAAAATGCATTTATATATTACCTGTCATGAACAGACTCAATAAAAGCGAGTCTGTTACTTTTCTCTCTTGGTTGTGTTTGTTGCTTCCAAGATATCCCGTTTTTCGATGATTATACTCCAGTGTACTACTAGATTTTCCTTTATAGTTATATTATATTATAAAATAGCACATCACCACATTGTGTCATCATGGGTAATGTTATCAAGGTCTTTGTGAGAACTGTAAGTTAAGCTGGATTCTATTCTTGTAATACCCCTGAGCCCCAGGGTTCCGTACAATGGCTCGCATGGTAAAATATACGAAATCATCAAACTGTGTCATCTTGAGTATACAATTGAAAGTATGTGAGAGTAGTTTATGTTAAGCTGGTTTTCAATCTTGCTGAAAACCCTGCGGCCCTAGGAACGCATACCAAAGGGTCCAAATTATGGGACATCATCAAATTGTAACATCACTACTCTTACTGAATTGTTTATTTCAATATGAGTCTGAAACCAACGCCTTGACAATATAATATAAACGTCGAACAGGAAATGTAGCATTCAAGGACCACAGTCAACTTAAATATTATACCTCATTTGCATATTTCCTTCTTTGCGCAATGTGACGTAATCCGGTCACTATACTGTGATTGTGCCCGAATGACGTCACATTGCGCTGTAATAGATCATTGTTTGAATTTGTTGGTAAGATTCGGTATGATACGAGTATAACAAATAATGTATGGTGCTTCGGTCCATATGAAGTTTATGGACTGGGCAGTCAGACCTAGAACGTTTTATGGACCTCAGCTTCGCTTTGTTTCAAACACATGCATATGGTCCTCAGCTTCAAACATTATTTGTTAAGTAATGTTTAAGTCGGTGCTAGAAGTCGTGAAAGATGTTTCACCTTATACCTCTCATAATCAGACTCAATAAAATCGAGTCTGCTACATATCTCTCCTGTTTGCTTGCAGTTGATTTTTTTAGGGTATAACAAGTAATGGACAAATATGTTAGTGTCATGTTACTATACTAATTTGGGGAAAATAAAAGTTCTAATGTAAAAGTATGCACATACACAAACATTAATTGGAATCAAGGTGAGTTTGTGATTTTAGCAATTACTATTTCAACACATTTAAGGAGTGTGGTTGCATTCAATTATGACAGAAAAGTAAACGAAATTAAATCATTCCTAATTTCCTAGTCTAAAATAATACTCACTCCCTTTCGAAAAACCACTGTCAAAAAAAGCTTAGCTCAACTAAAGTTAAATCACTCAACTTCATCATTACCTAATCTACCTGAAGACCAGGTCACACATTGCAGAACGTGTGTTTAAATTTTCTCTGGAATAATCACCCAGACAAAATAAAGACATCTGTTGTAACTCAAGACTATGATTTTGGTGGACGTAGAATGATCAATATTAAACAGTTCATATATTCTCTAAAAGCAACGTGTTGATTAGAAGACTTTTGATTGGGAGTAAAAAATGTATGAAAATCCATAAACATATGTACCCATTCACCACCAATATGCTATTTTTCGGTAACGATTTTGTGAAATCTAACTTGCAAAAAACATGTTATCCCTTCTGGAACGATGTTTAGACAAGTCTTAGCATACTAGTATATGTTAAAACCCCGTTGTCGTGGAAAGAGTTCTTAACGCAACCGAGGTTCTTGACAAGCTTTTCAAGAGGCACAGAAGATAATACGCCCAGGATTTTGGAGGTAAATGGAAGTCTAAATGTTCTACTTGTACCTTATTCTTATCACCATGGTTTGAATGGCTCAAAGTTAATGTTCTAACTTGCAGCTAACTGACACAAGGTCCGTTCGTAAATTTATGTAGTGCTTTCATCAATGGCATATTTTTAAATTGGTTGACAGCAATTGCATTTGAACGAAGTATTAGTTTCCGTGTTGAATAATTCTGACTGCCTTCTACCTCACTCGTCGATTTCCTTTACGTGGTCCCGCCTTAATTCCATTAAGCAACGGGAAAGCTAATATTAGTAGGATTTTATAACGGATAATTCGACAATAAAACACGTTTATAAACATCTTTTATTGACAAAAGCGATAACCTGTTTAAAATTACCTAGTTAATGTTTTAAATTTACAATGTGCAAACTTTTTAAGCCGAAATTAAGGTTTTATTCATACCTCAGCCAACCCTGTTTTCTCTTCTTGGAGAAGGGGTTGGATGGAGTATGACAGTTCATAAATACTGAAAAGGTGACAAACACAAACAAGAGAGAAACTTAGCAGACTAGGTTTTATTGAGTCTAATCATGAGAGGTATTTATAAGATGCAGCACTCGGACCACGTAATGCGTCACCGATAATCACTGAATGATACCTTAATTGGCGAAGCAGTTCTGATTGGTGTTATTCAACTTCGACGTGTTTCGGAATCTTTCTGGATACAAGAATGTGTTTTGCTAGCAAAACGGTTGATTTATAATCTGTTGATATAAAATACGTTTTTTGTTTGAGGTGTATGTAATATGAAATTGAGAACATTCTCTCTTTCCATTTCTCAGACCAACTCCTAGGCTATATTACACCTATATAAGTTGTAGCAGTAATTTACTAAGAGGGGAGCTACAATAGCAGTAGCACTTTCATATAAATTAGTTGCCGCTTTTATCTTCTCTAAATATTTTATAAGAAAACATTCAAAAATGGCTATACTACAGATTCAATATCATTTGCTAAAACCAGTCTAAGATCCTTGCCATGGTAAATTTTCATATTTATATATTCATTGCTTATTTCACAGTTGTGAAGAGAAGAAAGCTTAGTCACGTCAATGCAATTTGATATTTCATGTTCAAGATGATTGTTATCTCGGTGAACAGACAGTCGTTGACATGACATGTCAGATGGTATACGACGCATTGATATATATGCATAGCATTTGTTTTCCAATATACGTTTAAGTTCTAAATAAATTCCGAAAAGGTAATCCTTTGGAAAATGAATTCCGCATTATTGTTTAAGTTCATAAATTAGTGGTATGCCCCCAAAGGGAGAGGGAAATGGAGAGGGCATATATTAATCGAACTGTCCTTTGTCCGTTCGTCCTTCGGAAAGTGAGAGGGCATATATTAATCAAACTGTACTTTGTCCGTTCGTCCTTCCATCCGAAACAATCATGCCTCAGCCATTACTTTGATTTCCACGAATATTCACCCACGTGTTCACAGCAATGGGAATGTATGCCGCGTGCTTGAATCAGTTCGGCACTTCAGAGGTCAAGGTCACACTTGGAGGTCAAAGGTCAAATGAGAAAACGTTTTCGGGGGCATTTGTTAGTTTTTGTGAAGCATTTCTTATTTTAAACTTAAAACAGATTCAATACATTTAAAAATCACGTACCACGTCGTTTTCAACAAGATGACAGGCAAGACAAGAAATTAGATTTAGCTGTTCATTCTTGATCAAATCAACTATCTCTGGCTTCTTGCCGCAACTCTGAGCTTTATACCGCACCGATAAGCTATAATTTACTGCATGTTGACCTTGGTTCTCAGTGATTCATTTCAGGATGATTTGTTTCTTTGTGGGTATGGTGTTTTACGTCATTTGCAACACATATAAGGTTGTATATGACCGTCGATTTTTTGTGGTGGAGGCAGACCACCCACTTTTCCTCTGTAGCACCAGTACTGTACACCTCCCGCCATCCGTAAGAATCGACACTTTCTCACTTACAAGTCGAGCTCCCACTAGGATTGGAACCCGCAGCGGTGAGAGGCGAAGGTTTACAACGCAACGTCGTTAACCATTCGGACACAGAGACAAAATTCAGGATGAACAAACAGTAATAACGCGTTCTAATTAATTTGCTTGAATTCATTCCGTTATTTCAATCAAGCTGTAAATGTTCTCGAAATCTAGGTATGCGTTCACGTATTGATTGCTTAAACTCACCAGTAACCAAAGTTGCAGAAATAATTAAACTGATTAAGCACAGAAGCTTTAAAAGAAAACAGAGAGAATATTGCTTTAATATCTGATAAACAGACAGCATATTGTCCTATCAGTCCGTGACAAGCAAACATAATAAGAGAAGTAGTTCTCGTTCTCTGCGGTCATGAAGAACATTACATAATTCAGTTATCCTTTAACCCTTAACCCGCTAAGCACGACTATAATAGCATTTGCGCCCATTGCACGAGAAACTCACAGGCTGATCAGGGTTTACAATGTCCGGCTACTGATAGTCATTTCGCCCCCAAAACACCCCTTTGTCACATAAATGGAATTGTCTTAATTCAAAGAAAGAACAGTACATTATATATATATAGATATAGCTGGTTAGCAGCTAATGTTATTAATTTAATGCTAATGTTAAGAAATTGTTATAGTGAAATAATCATGGCCTAAACCAAAGTCATATAAATCTGATATATACTGACGGTCAATGAAAACACACCATTAACTCCATGTTTATGCTGTTGGTTTATTCGCAAACTATTTGAAACATAACTGCAGAACCAATATGTTCTATTATTTAAGTATTGATTCTTAATACCTAACGTGTCCTACATGTTTGTTTGTAGGCTTTTACGACAAACAGTTAAATATTTGTTTACCTTTTCGTTAGCTTATGTTTACTATGGATAATCACAAAAACAAACTGTTCCACAAAATGTCAAGCCGTAGTAATCTGTCTGAATAAATACCAATTGGTTTTACTTGCCTTGTATTGTTTGACCTCTGACGGAATTTTTATAACAAAGGGATGATGATAATATATGTTATTACATATATATAACTATGTATGCCTGTCAACGGGTGTATCAACAAGTAAATATATATAAGAACATATTATAATGATTTATATAGTCTGATTTCTTTTAGGAAATCTAAAACAAGACTAACATCTATAGTATCAAATAACTCTTTAATTGTAGTACCTTTGCCGCATAGGATCTAATTCTCCACATTCCAACAAGATATGTTTGACCGTTAACGGTGCAAAACAGGGTAATTGCTCACCTTGTAAAAAAATTGAATGAGTATAACGTGAATGCAATAAATAAAATGCAACTCGTGTTCTTATATGCCTCGGTGTCTACATTAAATGTTTTGGTTAATACGTGTCAACAATATTTATATCCACGAATACTTAAATTGTATCATTACGTGGTCCCGCCTTAATTCTATTAAGCGGTGGGAAAGCTTATAGTAGTAGAATTTTATAACGTATATTTCGACGATAAAACACGTTTAAAAACATGTTTTAATAAGAAAAAATAACTGTCTAAAGTTACCTATTAAATGTTGTAATTTTACAATGTGCAAACTTTTTAAGCCGAAGTTAAGGTGTTATTTCATACCCCAGCCAACTCTGTTTTCGCTTCTTGGAGAAAGGATTGGCTGGGGTATGAAAGTTAATACTCAGACCACGTGATGTTATATTGCTATTGTTTTGATAGTCGGAATGTTGACTGTGATAATATTATTACATATTCCTGTATTGTTTCTCAGGGGAGTATTTCATAGAGAAATCGGCAAGGTATTCTTATTTATTGGAATTTCATTTTGTTATTTTGTTATTTCACTGTAAATTAACGTCCTCACATATTGTGTTCCATAGCAACTATATTAATAGTAAACGTAGATAATAAACATGCAATATAACTGAACACCCATAGATCTTATTTTCTCTCGGGGATGATAAGAAACGTCTTGTTATTTTATGGTGTTAAAGGGAATGTAGCGACACAGCCAACCATCTTTATTATTGAGAGATATGAAAACCTTGAATAAGGGTGAACGAATTATCAAAATCGGATGATAAATAAAGAAGATATGATCATTTGAAGGTTCTGTTAAAACGGATATGGAAGCCGCAATTTTGAGAGCTATGAAATCACATTTCTAAATGACCATATATGGAATATTTATAAATATGAACATTTACTGACTTATATGGGGAAAAACGACGGCATGTGTACGAACAATATGTATACTTAATGACAATAATGCGTTATATGACCAGTAAATGGTTTGCATTCATTTGTAGTGATTTTCTGTGCTTTAAATGATATTTATCAATATTCCATATATGGTAATTTGAAACTATGACGTCATAGATCTCAAAATCGAGGCTTCTATATTCGTTTTAGAACAACCTTCAAATGATCATACCTTTTATGTGTATCATCCGATTTAGATAATTATTTCACCTTTCTTCAATTTTTTAGAACTCTCAATAACAGAGTTTGTTTGGCTGTGTCGCTACATTCCCTTTAAATAGGAATTCATTTATGTTTGAACATTTATTTCAATAGTTAAATCGTTTACTTCTATTAATATTCGTGAAAGCAATCAATCCCCAGAAATGACAGCTTCGCAACTAAATATGGTTGTAGCAGTTGAAGGACGATATCGTCATACGTGCGATTAGGCGACACCCTTACTGTGCATGGGGTACCTCCAACTATTTAGTGTTAATTGCTTATGTTTTTGGCTGGCCGATTTTCATGTTTATATTGTATTTCTAAAGTTAGGATTTGCAATTACATGTTAGTTATTTATATACCTTATCGTTCGTCGAATTTGAGGCGGTATGCATATGTTGTAAAATTAGCATGCTGTTGGCGGGGGAGTGACTTTGATAACATGACTGCGTTCTTTTAAAAGAAACCAATTAAATGTCAAGGCGGCCGTTCCAAAGGGATACAGCACCAACTATTTATTATTTTCTGTGGTTTTTGACGTCTAAATAAACATTAATTTACATACTAGGAGATATCGGTCAAAAAAACAATTATTTGATTGGCAGAAGAACATATTCCTTTGTAAAGCTATCGCAATAATACAATCATGTTTTAATTTAAAAACATGCATCAAGGACAATAGCGTCATAAAAACAATCTGCATGGCCTTGAATTCACCAACCATTCTTGAGAATATTCTTAGACTTAAGCTCAAGTATGCAAATTTCAAGCACAAATATTTCTATAAGTTTACAGAATAAATGTTCATTACAAGCTGTTATGAATAAATATGATGCATACTAATAAATAGCAACTGCTTACGTGTGCTTATCTTTGAAGGTCATGGAAATATTTGTCTAAGAGTAGTCTGAAGAATGGTTGATGAATTTCGGGCCTCTGGTGACACCATGACGGCTCTGGGTTCGCAGTATTTATTTCAAACCGTATTTACTTTAACTTGTATTGTTATTATATATATATGTGTATATATATTACATTCTTGAAACGTGTTAACTGATGTCTGAGTATGTTGACTGAATATGATTGAGTATTCGATTATTGTTTTACTTTAAAAAGAGATAATAAAATCCCATGGCGGCCGTTCCAAAGCGGTATGACATCCATTATTTCATATTGTCTGTTCTTTTTAACATCGCAAACGAATTAAAATTGGAAAACCCAGACATTAATGTAAATATATTTGGTAACCAGAAGCGCATATTAGCACAATTTACAGACGATGGATAGTGATCCCTTAGTGTCTGCCATGCTAGTCAGTATTAAAGTTCTCCAGCCATTTTTTGTTTCATGAACATGTTTATGTTGATTTAAATCGAAATCAATACACAACAATAAATAGTTACAATTCACACATTGCAATGTCTGTTTAAAGCGAGAATAAGATTTTGTTTGATGACGTAGAAAACTTCGAACAGGTAAATTAATCCACAGGCAAATGTATTTATCAAGTATCTGGCAATAGTTGTGCAGCTATACAATTCAGATTTACCTCATTTCCCCTATGCAGTCACGCAGTGGTAAAAGTAGTATCTACGTCATGCAAATAATAATTATTTTTACATACAACTTATTAGCGGTTTTAAATATATGTTTCTCTCCGGCATTACCAAGAAATGTTCATATGTTTAAGAGTTAAATTTGTTAATTGATAATACTACAAAAATGTTGGCAATTCATTTTTAAAAGCCAATACAAGGATAATCATGTATATATGCATGCAAACAAAACGCCACAAAGCAAGTATTTTATGATTTGGCAGCAGCCAGAGAGGCTAGAGACTACCCTTAAGTTCGCAACATGACAAGATGAAAGACAAACATCCCATTCAGGATTTAGATATACTTCATTAATGGGTCCCACAAAGTGTCAAGTTTATTATCACCTGGATCTCGTGAAAAGACTGTATGTTTATTGCATTCTCAATAAATATATTCCCATAATTCAGGATAAACTATGTTGATGAGAAAGACTAAATTCTGAAGTCAAGAAAAAGAAATGAAATCAATTCAAAAAATTCTTGAAGGAATCTACTCTATTTTGCTATTGTCTATTACTATTGCCATAAACAGGGAGAATTCGTACCATAAATAACCTACTATCAGGATACCGATATTCAAGGACTAAATTGTCTTAAACGCGATCTAGCGACATTGTAATTGTTCTTGTTCGACGATTGTTTCATAAATAATGGTTCCGTTAACCGGAATTGTATTTCCGATATCGAAAATAGGGTTTTTTATTTTCCGTTAACGGAATTTGTATTGCGTATATCGGAAATTGGTCACAGAAAATAAATGCTCCCTGAGGCGGAAACCCTCCTAGCGAATAGTTTTGCAGCAAAAAGCGAAGCCATGGCACAAAGCATTGAAGAGGCCGGCAATACAGCACTTCGTGCGCTGGAAAATGCATCTATGCAGCAAGATGCAGACGACTTCGTGCTAGACGTGCGGAGAAACTTCCGGAGAAGCCCAAGGACAATCTGCATATTAAATTATTATTTTAATTATCCCATCTCAGATTTTTTGAAATATCTGAAATGAAATGATTAGTTTTTACCGCCGTTGATCCGAATCGGATATATTATTGGTTTATTATTATAATCGGGTATTGGTTATAATCGGGTATTGGTGTAGAGTGATTAGTTGCTTCGTCATGACCTAAGGCTCGGTAGCCCAGTTGCTAGCGTGTTAGACCTTGGCAAAATTCGTAGGTTCGTGTCCCGGTCGGGTCACAGTTTTTGTTATGTGTGACTTAAACTGAGTTCACATCCGATGATATGCCCATCTCCACATCGTCATAGGGTTGCAACCGTCTATTACAACCATATGTATACATCTGACCAATACGTGTATTTGGGTTGAAATCGTACAACACACATTTTCCTATGTAAGTAGCGCGCCTACGTTTCTCAACTTCCGACATACGGTGTTCGGAGATTTCAACCCTAAGAAATAGAACTGAGCATTTGCTGAGAGAAATTGACACACCTGAATCCGCCATTGGTTTTAAGCACATACACAGGATGTTGAATCCGGAACGAGGCTGTAGGGAGCCGTTAATTAAAAAATAATAACATATTCGATATCGGTATTAGAGAATCATTTTCAATAAGGCAATTGTATTTCGTACCGTTAACGGGAATTGTATTTCCGTTAACGGGAATTGTATTTCCGTTATCGAAAACTGAATTTCAGATATCGGATTTGTGTAGCTGATTTCCGTTATCGCAAATAGGCTTTTCCGGTATCGAGAATAGCTTTTTCCGATATCGATATCGGAAACTGCATTTCCGATAACGGAAATAGTAATATCGATATCGTAAATACAGCATTACCGATATCGGATATCAATTCCGTTAACGGACATACAAATACCGATATCGGAATAACGCTGGTATTTAAGTGATATGTATCGATTTGGTCTTGTAATGTCAATACTTGTAGATTATGGTGTCATGCAAAAATGGGGACAGCTCTGGTAATTAATGGATGATGGTAACGACTTGCGTCATCTGTTGTTGCATGGTCAATGGCTGTGTGTAATACATCAGTCATTTCCCCCAAACACCTCTTTGTCAGTGTGCACGTTTGTTTATTAATAACTGTTAATTATTATATTTTTGTATGTAAGAATATATAATATGCAAGACATATTTGTAATTATAAATAAACAGTATCGGAATTGATCATACTGTGAGAATGTAACTATTTTGTTTTGCAAATGTAGTGTTTATGCATCGTTTTGTCGTGTATTTTATGTGATCTCCCCCCCAGTCGGTGGTGGGGTGTTAAGAATCAACCGACTGCTCGTTACTTAGCAGAGGGGTAGAACCCCCCCCCCCCCCCCACACACACACACACACACACACACACACCCCGAAATGTAACCCACCTGTTGACCGTGGGTGGCGACCCGTGTCGTTGGAGAAGGGAGTCCTGGTGGTTGAGTGGCGTGGAGATCTGGTAGTTATCTCCACGTTGCAACACACCACTTTGGTCCGGACTTCAACTAGACGGGCGGTCAGATTTGGCCCGATCTGATCAATCGGTTTGTCACGCCTGCTATAAGAGATCCGACCTTATTATTCAGACAGTACCAGTACACTGTATCTTAACTTACTTTTTATATTGTTCTACTTTAAACATTATATAGATAGGGTCTTTTATGGCGGTGGCGCACGGGCTAATCATGTATTTCAAAACGCTATATGGCTATACTCGTGCCACTTTTTAAGCGGAACATAAGTGCGGCTCTTTGACTTTTTAGTTATGGGGTTATGTCCGCTGGGTGGTATGGGGGGTCTGATGCGTTAGCTTTATATGAGTATACCTTCTACGTATACTTGGCATTTTGCTGTTGGATATCCACAGCAAATGTCCCCTTGTTGGACTCCGAGGTGGGTGAGAAGTGTGGAAGATGAATTCTTAACGCCACATCATGGCATCACAAAACGCACAAACTACTAACAAACGGAAAAAAACAGAACATGAATCTGATACTGAGGAATCAGTCACCAATCAAGCCTTTCCTCGTTTTCTCATTATCGAATCGGAAAACGGGGAAAAACCTATTACAGATATGTCACCTTTCGTTATCGAGAAAACTGTCCATTCAATTGCTGGACATGTAAAACAAATTAAAAAATTAAAAAACAAAACTCTCCTGATTGAAACAGAAAAAAAATCTCATTCGGATAATTTATTAACACTTACAAAAAATTTAAACACCAAAGTAAAATGCTATCCTCACACCTCTATGAACATCTCCAAAGGCGTCATCAGGTGCCCGGATCTCTAGGAGTACCTGAAGACGAAATTATTCACGAGCTTGCGCCACAGTTGGTAACTGCAGCTCGCCGAATAACCATCAAAAGGAATGACAAAATTATTAATACAAATACTATCATACTCACATTTGCAACACCCGTCTTACCAAAATCAATAAAGGTGGCATATCTGCAATTGCATGTTGACGCCTACATTCCAAACCCGTTACGTTGCTACAACTGCCAAGCCTTTGGGCACCACAACTCCAGGTGTACTAAAGAAGAACGTTGTGGTAAATGTGGCGACTCTGCATTCAAACATAACGAATCAGACTGTCCTAACGACCTCAAATGTACCAACTGCGGTCTGGGACATCACGCAAATTCAAAATTATGTGAAAAATTTAAAAAAGAAAAAGAAATCATAACAGTTAAATATACACAAAACATTCCCTTTCCAGAAGCAAGAAAATTAATTGAAGAAAAATATAAAATTTCAAGTCCGACCTCTTACGCATCTATTCTCAAAACAACAGCAACACACACAGAATGCAGGGATGCAAGTACGCAATACAAACCACAGCCAGAAATTCAAAATACAAAGAATACTTCCTCAGTATCAAACCCCAACAAAAGTCAACAAACACAACTTAACAAACCAAAATTAAACTTTTCACCTAATCAAACTTTTACATTTAAATCAAACACAAAACCGGCAGGCTCTGGCAATGTCAAGAGCATGTCAATTTCTCAGAATTGGAAAGCGGGTTCTTCTAAGACTGTGAAGTCTAGAAGTTCCCCAGTCGTGAAGCCTAATACATCCTCGGTTGGAAGGCCTAGTGCTGCTCCGGCTAAGGAAGTTGGAAAGCCTAGTGCTGCTCCAACTAAGGAAGTTGGAAAGCCTAGTGCTTCTCCAACTGGGGAGCACAAGGAGCAGCCAAAGGTGTCTAATGGCCCTATTGAGCTGTATAACAAATTCGAACAGTTTATGGACATTTCAGAGCCGGCAGCTGCACTGCCACTTCCATCCTCTCATGAAAGGTTAGTTGGGGTGCCACTTCAGCTGTATTCTTCCGGGGAGGAGGATCCATCAGTGGAGATGTCGCTGCTTGAGTCTCCTCTGACCTCTCCTAAATCTAAGGCCAAAACTAAAAATTAAATTAAAAATCGCCTTAGCGCTAAATAATGGGTAAAACTAATAAGATCATTCAATGGAATTGTCGAGGTTTGAAACCAAATTATGATGAAATCAGCTTAATTTTAAATGAACACAACCCTATTGCCTTTTGTCTTCAAGAAACATTCTTGAAGACAAGTGATAAGGTATCTTTTAAACAATACTCTCTATACAATCATATGTGTGATACCGGGGACAAGGCCACTGGTGGAGTTTCGATAATCGTTAATCGAAACATTCCTCACAGACCTGTTGCGTTGAAAACAAATTTGCAAGCTATTGCGGTCAGTGTTACTATGCACAGAGTCATAACAATATGTTCCTTATATTTGCTACCTAGTTCTTCACTAGACCCTAAAGATCTAAATCACCTAGTTGCACAATTGCCATCACCTTTTATACTCTTGGGCGATTTTAATGCACACAACTACATCTGGGGTTGTAAAGATATAAACGATAAAGGCAAGAAAATTGAGGATTTCTTAGCCAAAAACAATTTGTGTCTTTTTAATAATAAGTCACATACTTACTTACATCCTGCTACAGGCTCTCATTCTTCCATTGATTTAACAATATGCGATCCAACGCTTTTAATGGATTTTTCGTGGAGTGTTGGAGACGACCTCTGTGGAAGTGACCATTTCCCCATATTTCTTGAAAATATCGGCCCTCCACTTCTCGAAAAAACGCAACGATGGAAACTTCGCAAGGCTGATTGGACTACGTTTCAATCTCTTTGCGAGGAACAATTAAAGCCTTCCGTTTTCGAGGATGTCGAAGACGCAACTGCTCTTTTTACCAAAACTCTTCACGATATAGCTGATCAAACCATTCCAAAAACCTCGGCAAATCCTAAACGCCCACATAAACCATGGTACGACGATGACTGCAAAAAGGCAGTCAGCGATCGTAAAGCTGCATTAAATAATTTTAACTTGCGGCCAACTCAAACAAATTTAGATAACTTTAGAGTTTTTCGTGCGAAAGCCCGTCGTACTATTAAGGATAGCAAGAGGAAATCCTGGAGATCTTACGTCTCTAGGCTGAATTCTCGCTCATCTCTTAAGAAGACATGGGACATGGTCCGGAAAATAAGTGGTAAAGGTAATTCTAGTTCTGTAAATCATCTTAAAACAGATAATGGAGATATAACATCTGTCAAAGATATTACAAACACTTTGGCAGAAACTTTTTCAAAAAATTCTTCTTCTGAAAATTGTCAACCAAATTTTCTGAAAAATAAGGAACAAAAAGAACAGAAGAAGCTGAACTTCAAGTTGAAAAACTTCGAAAAATACAATAAACTATTTACTCTCAAAGGACTCCCTTAAAAAGGCTCATGATCTTGGTCTTAGAGGCCGATTACCCATTTTTATTGAGAAATTCTTAGATGATAGACAATTTCGTGTCCGAATGGGTTCAACCCTCTCTGATATTCATGAACAGGAGATGGGTATTCCACAGGGCAGTATACTCTCTGTCACACTTTTTAATATAAAGATTAACAGTATAGTAAAATGCATCAATCCAGGTGTGGATTGTTCGCTATACGTTGACGACTTTGTTATATGTTATCGTGCAAAAAACATGAATACTATCGAGAGACAATTACAACAATGTCTAAATAAACTTCAGACCTGGTCTGATGAAAATGGTTTTACATTTTCTAAGTCTAAAACTAATTGTATGCACTTTTGTCAACTTCGTTAACATCATGAAGACCCTCGTCTAACACTGGATGGGTCACCAATACCAGTAGTGGATGAGATAAAATTCCTTGGTCTTATTTTCGACCGTAAATTAACGTTTATACCACACCTTAAATACTTGAAGGCCAAATGCCTTAAAGCTCTTAACTTACTTAAAGTTGTTGCAAACACTAATTGGGGAGCAGATCGAAAAGTCCTGTTGCAACTTTACAGATCTCTTATCAGATCCAAGCTGGACTACGGCTCGATAGTATATGGATCGACTCGCAAGTCGTACTTGCAGATGCTCGACCCTATACATAATCAAGGATTACGACTCGCCTTAGGTGCCTTTCGTACATCACCAGCCGAAAATCTATATGTTGAAGCTAACGAACCATCACTGTCTCATAGACGGGACAAATTAGCTCTTCAATACGCCATTAAATTAAAGTCAAACCCTTCAAACCCAACTTTCGATAATGTTTTTAATCCTAGTTGTGAACATCTTTTTGATCGAAAACCGAAGTCCATTCGACCATTTGGTCTTCGTATTAAACCAAAATTAAGAGACACTGAAATCGACCTAAATTTGATTGCCAAGTACAAAGTACCACAAATTCCACCGTGGACTTTGGAAACACCAACAATTATTTTTGATCTTTGTAATAATAACAAATCCAGCACAGACCCTACTGTCTTTCAAAGCAAATTTAATGAAATTAAATCGAAATACAGTAACTTTCAACATATCTACACAGATGGCTCTAAAGATGGAGATAAGGTAGCTGCAGCAACTGTTGTTCACAAACACAGAATAAAGAGCCGCCTGCCTGACAAGGCCTCTATCTTTTCAGCTGAACTTAAGGCAACTGAACTTGCCTTAAATTATATTCAGGAATCTGATGATGACCATTTTGTAATATTTTCTGATTCCCTTTCATCTCTTCAAGCACTGGGTAATATGAAACATGATAACCCACTTGTGCTTCAACTTTTAGAAAAGTACAATTCTCTTATAATTGATAATGTTATTATTTTCTGCTGGCTTCCAAGCCATGTAGGAATACGTGGTAATGATAGAGCTGATAGTGCTGCTAAGGCAGCATTAGATTTACATATAACTAATACCAAATTACCTTATACGAATTTTAAAAGTTGTATTAACATATATATTCGTAACTCTTGGCAAGCCGCTTGGGATTTGTCAGTTAACAATAAACTCCATCCAATTAAACCGTTACTCGGAGAATGCCGTTCTTCTAGAAGACCCATTCGTCGAGAGGAAGTTGTCCTAGCCCGGTGCAGGATAGGGCATACACGTTATACTCATTCATATTTATTACAAGGTGAGCAATTACCAGAATGTATACCCTGCTTTGCACCGTTAACGGTCAAACACATATTATTGGAATGTGTAGACTTTGATCCTATGCGTCAAAGGTACTACAATGTTAATACTATGAAAGAGTTATTTGATACTGTAGATTTTAGTCTTGTTTTAGATTTCCTGAAAGAGATCAGACTATATAAATCATTGTAATGTGTTCTTATATATATTTACTTGTTTATATACCCGTTGACGGGCATTTGTTGATTTACATACATAGTTTATATTACACCTGATCATCCCTTATTTTTTAATAGTTTTATCTTTATATATTTACATAAATTTTTAATTAATACTTCATTTTCATAATTTTTTGCGCACAATATGACCTATTTATGTGTCGACGTGCCGTAAAACACCATTCATTCATTCATTGTATGTGATCTAAAAGTATGTCTTGTGGTTTACCACCACTATTTACATGTGAACCTCCGAAGTGTACTCGAATGTAGTTCCTATACTAATAAGTAATCCCTCCCTTTGTTGATGAAAATGGACATTATACATAGGGGAAACTGTCCTTTTCTATTCGATTTTGTGGTTGTATGTATAAGAAGCGTATTATTAGGTTTTACTTGATAATGGATGACCATTTTCGAAATTTCAACTATATGCTAACACTTGGTGAGAAACCATCAATGAAAACAGCTGTACCCTTGACATGTTTAGTAAACAAACGAAGAACTTTCTTACATGTCTTGTGACCCCACCTTTTCTGGTGATTTTTCAATTGGAAAATTAGTTTTCTATATGAACATTACACTGCTGCATTATCCATACTGATAATTTGAATCATTAATACTTTAACATTGGTGTCAATGGGGAAAATAATTAGTGGTTACTAAGAGTAAGTAAGCATTTATTGTGTGATTGCGTGTTCGGTGATTGCTATTCTTTTAACCCTTAACCCGCTATATATATATAATGGACTGTTCTTTCTTTGAGTTAAGACCATTCCACTTATGTGACAAAAAGGTGTTTTTGGGGAAATGACTGATAAGCAACAGGACATTGTAAACACATATCAGGTTGATCTGGGCTTATAATGGACGCAAAGGCTATTATAGCTGTGCTTAGCGAGTTAAGGATAAAATCAATGAATAAAGCACCGCTGAGCGTTACACAGTGTCTCTTAATACTTGATATATCATATGGTGTATCTTGTTTTTGTGTTAAGTGGCTGTGTACTGTTCATGCTAGAAAATATATTGTTTGCAGACGTTTGCATTCGACTCTTAGATATGTTTATTTTGCGACCATATGCTGCCATTTATTAACAAAGTGGGGTTTACAGCACTGATTGGACGTTTATTGTACCATACCACTGTTCTTCGACTATAATATAAGTAAATGGCTACCAGTTAATATAATCAATACACTCATCGGAGGTTTATGAACTCCATCTATGTGTTTCATGGATATTGTGTTATGATGTCAACATTCCTGCTATACACAATTATAATGTTAGGAACAGTTAAGTGATTATCTTTTTAATTGCCAACTTTAACCGAGAAACAACTCGAAGAAGAATATGTTAACTCACAGTGTCCCTTTTGCCACTGACCAGGCCTCAATGTAGTTTTTTTTCTTTTTAACTGTTGATTGTTTTGAATGCGTGTTTTTGATGACTGCATTTCCTGTTCGACTTTGTTGTATTTGGTAGTGAATGTATTTACCTGTGTATTTGATTCTTCAATTTACACATTTGTTTTACTGTTGATTGTTCTTCTTTAGATTAGTCTATAGTCAGTTTCCGCGCACGACGGGAATTTCACTGAGGTCATTACGTGGTTCCGCCTTAATTCCATTAAGGGATGGGCAAGCCTATATTAGTTTTATTCATACGCCAGTCAACCCTATTTTCGCTTTTTAGAGAAGGGGTTGGATGGGGGTATGAATATTAAAACTCGGACCACGTAATGTTCTTCACAAGCTTCTTAAGAGGAACAGAAAATAAGACGCCCATGATTATGGAGGTAATTGGAAGTATAAATGTTCTACTTGTAGCTTATTCTTATCACCATGGTTTGAAGGGCACGAAGTTAATGTTCTTTCTTGCAGCTAACTAACGCAAGGTTCGTTCTGAAATGCAGTTAGTGCTTTCATCAATGGCTTATTTTTAAATGGGTTGACATAAATTGCATTTGAAGAAAGGATTAGTTTAATTTATTAAAAACGTTTGTTACACGTAGCTGTCGGTGCTTTAATTCGAACAATATGTTGGGCGATTGTAGGGTTTCAATAGAGATGGGCGGCAGGGCAGGATTATCAAGCGGGGGGTTTCCCCCTCCATTTTTTTTCACCTGTTTGTGTTATTTCTTTCTCAAGTTTCTATTATTCTTTTCAAATTCACCCATATTACAAATGTTATTACATTTCATTCCGGTATAGATAATATATCAATATTGAAGGTATGGAGAGAACTGTAACTAATGTTGTTATAACTTGTAGTTCAATCCATTTGCGTATGTTATATATAAATATGTATTACCATATGATGTTCATTCTCTGTAACATAAGTAATAAAATATGTTTAAACTAAGTATTAGTTTCCGTGTTGAATAATTCTGACTGCCTTCAACCTGACTGGTCGATTCCCATTACGTGGTCCCGCCTTAATTCCATTAAGCGATGGGAAATCTAATATTAGCAGGATTTTATAACGGATAATTCGGTTAAAAACGTCTTATACTGCAAAAAGCGATACGCTGTTTAAAAGTACCTAGTAAATGTTTTAATTTTACAATGTGCAAACCTTTTAAGCCGAAATTAAGGTTTTATTCATACCTCAACCAACCCAGTTTTCTCTCTTGGCGAAGGGATTCGATATGGTATGACAGTTCATAAATACTGGAAAGGTGATTGCTTGGAAGCAACAAATACAAACAAGAGAGTAAAGTAGCAGACTCGGTTTTATTGAGTCTGTACATGACAGGTAATTATAAGACGCAATACTTGGACCACGTAATGCGTCACCGATAATCACTGAATGCTACCTAAATTGGCGAAGTAGTTCGGACTGGTGTTGTTTAACTTCGGCGTGTTTCGGAATCTTTCTAGATACATTTAAGTGCTTTGCTAACAAAACGGTTGATTTATACTCTGTTGACATCAAATACGTTTTTTGTTTGAGGTGTATGTAATATGAAGTTAAACCCATTAAATTTGTTCAATTGAGAAAATTCTCTCTTTCTCCCTTCTGTTTCTCACACCAACTTCTAAACGGAAAAGGCTTTCTTGCATACCGGACAAAAATATCTGTCATTTTACCGGGGCTAGATATTTCCATCTCACCCTAGGGTCGAGATAAAATTCACGCGCGCCAACATCCGGTATGCAGGAAAACATGCAAAACGTTAGTATCTGGCGGCGTCAACGCACAACATGGCTCTGATAAGCAAGAAAAAGAATCTGTCATGGGTATTCGGTTCAGACAGGGAATTTAAACCATCGGTATAAGTGTTTTAATCGGAAACCCCGGCAGAGCCTCGGTTCCGATAAAAACACCTATACCTTGGGTTGGAATTCCCTATCTTCACCGGATACCCATGAAAGATTCTTATAATATTAAACCTATAGACGTCGTAGCAGTAACACTAGGAGAGAAGCAGCAATAGCAGTAGCACTTGCACATCAATTGGTTGTTGCCTTTATCTTCTCTAAAAAAGTTAATAGTAAACATTCAAAGATAGATGTTCCACAGATTCAATATCGTTTGCTAAACCCAGTCTAAGATCCTTGCCATAGTAAATTTTCATATTTATATATTCATTACTTATTTCACAGTTGTGAAGAGAAGAAAGCTTAGCCACGTGAATGCAATGTGATATTTCATGTTCAAGATAATTGTTATCTCAGTGACCAGACAGTCGTTGATATGACATATTAGATGGTATACGACGCATTGATCTACGTATATGCATAGCATTTGTTTTCCCAAATACGTTTAAGTTCTAAATACATACCGAAAAGGCAATCCTTTGGAAAATGAATTTGTTTAAGTTCTTAAATTAGTGTTATGCCTCCAAAGGGAGAGGGGAAGGAAGAGCGCATATAGTAATCGAACTGTCCTTTGTCCGTTCGTCCTTCCGTCCGAAACAATCATGTCACAGCCATAACTTTGCATACACGTGTTCACAAGAATGTGAATTTATGTCGCGTGCATGAATCAGATCGGCACCTCAGAGGTCATGGTCACACCTGGAAGACAACGGTCAAATGAGGAAACCTTTTCGGGGGTATTTGTTATTTGTTGCGAAACATTTCTTAGTTTAAACTTAAAACAGATTGAATGCATTTATAAAGCACGTACCGCAGTAGTTTTCAACAGGATGACAGGCTAAAAGATATCTTGTTTTATTAAATATTATCTAACGATATCCAGCTGGTTGAAACTAAGCAAAATCTAAAACAGAAAAAAAAGATTTAGCTGTTCATTCGTGATAAAACTAACTATCTCTTGCTTCTTGCCCCAACTGTGAGATTTATACCGTCCCGATAAGCTTTAATTTCTTGGTTCTCAGTGATTAATTTCGGTTTTGTATCTTTTATATCTACTTCTAATATTATCGCGTAAACAATATTTTGTCGAAAGACCAGTTGACCATTGATGCTTGTCTTGATCTGTATCGCTGCCATTGTTTCAGGCCCTCAACTTGTGGTAGAGACGAAGTATCGATCATATATCAGAGAGTAACATGGTACGTACAAATGTGTCTAAAGCAAGTACTTACCCTGTCTAGCGGGAGTAACTCGACAAACGAACTAATATACACTTCCAGATATATGTTTACTTGTTAGATAATAGTAGTAGTTATATTGTATACAAATCAAACAAATCAATCTTAAGCAATGTATCACAGATACTATCATTTTTGACAAATCATGAAGATTCTAGACATGTTTTTTTCATTTTGTATAATTGCTTTAATGACTTTTATATACATGATATACACTTAAAACATATTCAGTTTTGTTTGAGGACCATATGTTAAACTTACTTGTGGTCAAATATCTAACCCTCTTTAAAGTTCCTATCCCGCCATCAACAGACAAAGTTTACAACATATGTATAACGGTCCTAAACCTGCCGACGACTCGTTATATATATAAATTACATATTTTGAAAATCCGAGCTCTATAGACACAATAGAAACACCTTTAACCAGCCAGGCCAAAACACAAAACTAAAAATGTCCAACTCATAATTCATTTTACGCATATTCAATCGCGGTTATTTTACGTACCCGTGAATAAACTTATGTTTTTAATCGTCGCATATACACTATTTTAAGACTTGAACACTTGGATAAAGTTTGGAAAAACGATTCTGTAGTGTAACTTTGCTGTTGGCGGTATAGGGCCTTTAAATAAAGAACGCATTATTATTACGTATCCACGTAGGCATTGTTGTTCCAACCCTTTGCAAGTTGCATTAATTCCTGATATGTATTGTATGATTATATGCAACGTTTAAAAGCATACATTATAAAATAAATCAATAATACGATCAAGTAAAAGCGAAAACGAAAAAAAATGTTCTAAACTGTGCACAATAGTTACAATACTGACTAAACAAGTACATAAGGAATGTAAAGTGTTTGGGATGCAGAAGACGACCATTTAAACTAGTATAAAGGTTGTGATATTCTAAAAATAGCATGAGCTTGGCCACGCCCCTTTCCTGGAGTGACGACCTGGCAAGAAGTGAAAGGTCACACAAATTAAAACGTGCCAGATCAATGTTTCAAAATACATTTTCAGAGTTGTTAATTAATTAATAAATAACATTTATTAAAATGAGAGCATTTATTTTTACCAAACGTATTTTTTAAACATGAAATTGTGACATTAAAAATGGTAAATCTTTACAGCGGTTACGCATGTAAGCAAATATGGAGGCCCCATGGAAAGTTATGTAGGGAAAACATGCTGAATTTTAACTTTAAGCACATTGGACTTGGAATTAAATTGAAAACAAGACACTTCTGTTGAATTTACATGTTTAGTTTTATGTTTTATCTTCGGAAAAGCTTGCGTTGTTGCCTATGGGAAAGCAATTAGCAACCCAATATAGACATCCCAAAGAAGTGTTTACGTTCTACAAGCACACTGTTGAATGTTAATTATCCCCTTTTTTCAACAAAGAAAAGGGAATATTAATAACAGAACAGAACAGAACATATTCTTTATTTATGACTTAAACAAATGTTTCTCGTCATATAAATACATATTACATTTGTTTATATGACACATATAAACAAATGTAATATGTATTTATATGACGAGAAACATTTGGGTCAATGAAATTTTTACATTAAACAATGAAAAGTATAAACACACAAATTATACATACTATACACTCATTCAACTCACCCATTCACTCTGACGCCCTAAATGGCTCACACATTCACTCTTACGCGCGTGTCTAACCGGTTATAATGATTTAACTATTCCTATTACATAGTTTCATGTTACTATTTTAAGTTTTAATAGTTTGCATGTCATGTTCAATGATGATGAACATAATTGTTTTGCTCATTATGCATTGCAGTATTACGAATAATAAATGCTTCCCTAACATACCTAGATAACCTAAAAAGCTCTTGCTGACTTGAAGATTGCATCAGCTGAATAAATTTAAAAACAATTGGATGTCTGTTATAATATTGTTTAACATATAGCTTACATAATTGTTCGTACAAAGGACAAATTAAAATAAAATGATATTCATCTTCTAAGTCGGTACTGTTACACAATGTAAAATATCTTTGAGTTCTATCAGTTCTATTTTGTGAATATCTGCCAGTTTTAATTCTAAGTCTGTGGGAGGATAATCTTATCCTCGACATGGCAGTTCTTAATTTCAATGCAATATATCTAGATACACTTCATATGAGAATGAGGTTTTAAAATGTCTCTATACAAACACAAAACTCGATTATTTTCAACATCAGTGTTGCATTTTTGAACAAAACAATCTATTAGATTTTGTTTAATCATCAAATGTAAAGTTTTCATATCAATACATATTTGGTCGTTCCAAACATAATTATAGCCACAATCAATTAGAATGGTTTTAACATTGCTGGCCCAATTCTTCATTCCTCTTTCACAATCTCTCACAGCATCTTTATAAAAAGTTGATATTAAAATGTTTTTTTTGAATCGACCAATACTTTATTATTTTTACATACCTTAAAATATACAATGGGTATCTACCTAGTTCTCCATAAATACCGGCATTACTAGTAGACGTTTTAACACTTAACAAATATTTACAAAATTTCAAATGTATTCTTTCGATCTCCTTTGACTTTGTAAAACCCCAAAATGTCTGATCCATAGCTTAATATAGAACCAACGAACGCATCATATAAGTGGCAACACGTTTTTGGTTTAAAGGTGTATTTTTTTAGATGTGCAATTAATATATTTAAAGTTTTTAATCCCTTACCGGCTAAAGTCTCTTGATTTAAATTATATGAACCCGTATAATTAAAAACAGTTCCGAGGTAGTTCAAATCGTTAACAACTTCTAAATTATTTCCATTATAAACCCATGTCTCATTAACTAAAAGATTCTAAAAAACATAACTTTTGTCTTTTCCGCGTTAACCTCTAATTCCCATTTGTCGCAATATTCTTTTAACAAATTTAAACGTTCTTGCAACTCAGACGACGCTTTTCCACATAAAACCATATCATCTGCGAAAAGTAAAATAATTAAAGTTATATCATCTATTGTAAGTCCTGATTTATTACTATCTTGTAAGAACAATTCCATATCTTTTACAAAAAGCGAAAACATTATTGGAGATATTTTATATTAATATTAATGACGTATTGGTAGCATGTGCGCACGTATGTCACACTGTTTGTAATTGTTAACGCATTTTTCGTTTTCTATAATTGTTACTATATTGAAACTAAACACATTTACAGGGTTTGTAGATGTGCAGACTGATTTTAAATTTGTCATTTGAACCCTGGGAAATGGGGGATATGTTGAAGGTCAAAAACGCATTAAATGCACTTATATATTTCCTGTCATGAACAGACTCAATAAAACCGAGTCTGCTACTTTTCTCTCTTGGTTGTGTTTGTTGCTTCCAAGATATCCCGTTTTTTGATAATTATACTTCTATGTACTACTGGATTTTCCTTTAGAATTTGGTTTATCTTTAAATAATGAGTATTATATGTTTAACGAGTGTTTCAACGATTATTCTAGAGGATCCGGGGTTTAGGGGTCACAGTGTCCAAAATAGCACATCACTGCTGAAAAACCTGCTGCCCTAGGAACACATACCAAAGGGTCCAAATTATGGGACATCATCCAATCATATCAACAGAGTACTCTTACTGAATTGTTTATTTCAATATGGGTATGAAACCAACGCCTTGACAATACAAACTGTACAGCACCATTCACGTGTGTTAAATACACGTTTGATATTCTCATCAAACTGTGGATATAAAGGCAGATATAAACGTCGAACAGGAACTGTAGCATACAAGGACCACAGTCAACTTAAATATTATACCTCATTTGCATATTTCCTTCTTTGCGCAATGTGACGTCATCCGGTCATTATCACAGAATAGTGACCGGATGACGTCACATTACGCTGTAATGGTGACCGGATGAGTCACACTGCGGTCCGAGAGCTATAATTTCTCACCTGTGAAAAACCGACATCAAAATAAATCATTGTTTTAATTTGTTGGTCAGATTCGGAATGTATAGTAAGGCCTGGAACGTGATATGGACCACAGCTTCGCTTCTGTCCATATAACATTCTAGGTCTGACTGCCCAGTTCATAAACTTGCATATGGACCTCAGCACCATACATTATTAGTTAAGTAATGTTTAAGGATGTTTGCTGGGCAAGTTTTGACATCTTTAATTCTAAACATATTTAATTTTTAAATCATAGTTTTATTTGACAACATAATTGTTTCATTTTTGCATTCTAGTAGATATGGATATAATGTAGGATTAAGATTGTAACATATCAAATTTTAAGCAACCTTTTTTTTTCTTCATATTTTCCTTCATTTGTGATCATTTTATGTTGTCAACAAAATAGGGGGTATGTGTTGCTTTGATTAAAATTTATCCTTTTGCTATAAAATAAATTACATTTTTGTTTTTCAGTAGTGGAATACATATATAAAAGCAGATACTGAGCTAATTTTATATTCGATCTCTATGTCAATATTGTGTGTACAGTATTTTATAGTGAAAATGCCAAAATAACTCCAAAATGTGTGTAATTTAAAGAATTTTTAATAAAAAATCATTAGAAGCCTGATGACCGATATTTTTTACTTGTTTTGTAAGAAATATCGTATGACCTTCTTCATATACAAGTTTTAAATAAAGTTGAGCATTAGAACATACTTTTTTTATCTTGAATTATTTTTTCGGTAAAAACAAAAGTGGTGGGGGTACGGTCCAGATATGTTTGCGTTTTAAAGTAAAAAGACGAATGAGGATTACAATTGTTTTTGTATGATTTGAAAGATATGTATATATGCAATCGAGAATTAACTGTTGTTTTTCAATAAACGGAATGTTATAAAAACAATTGTGAATATGTGCAATGACTGTATTTTTCTTCTTTTTAGTGAACTTTTGAAATTAGACATATGAGCCTTCTTCAATGATTTCTAGCGGGAAAAGAGAAGTGTGATGACCTAGCCTTTTTTTGATAATTTTGCATCTAAATGATACCAAAGAAGCTTTAAATATGAATTTTAAAAAAACATCTCAGCACAACGTCCTTTCCCAGCCAACCTCCTTTAGGTGATAGAAATCGTGGAAGATGTTTCACCTTATACCTCTCATAATCATACACTAAAGCCAAGTCTGCTACATATCTCTCCTGTGGCTTCCAGTGGATTTTTTTAGGGTATAAAAAGTAATGGAACCAATATGTTAGTGTCATACTATAATAGTTTGGGGAAAAAAAAGGTTCTAATGTAAAATTATGCACAGACACAGACCTTACTTGGAATCAGGGTGAATGTGTGATCTTAGGAATAACTATGTCAACACATTTAAGGAGTGTGGGTGCATTAAATTATGATAGAAAAATAAACGAAATTAAATCATTACTAATGTCCTGGTCTAAAAGAATACTCACACCCTTTGGAAAATCACTGTCATAAAAAGCTTAGCTCTACCAAAGTTAAATCACTTAATTTCGTCATTGCCTAATCCACCTGAAGACAAGGTCACACTGTTGCAGAACATGTGTTTTAATTTCCTCTGAAATAATCACACAGACAACTCAAGACTCAAGATTATGATAAACTTAGAATGAATGAATGAATGAATGAATGGTGTTTTATGGCACGTCGACACATAAATAGGTCATATTGTGCGCAAAAACTGATGAATGATGAAGAAATGAAGTATTAATTAAAAAATATTATTATTATTAAAATGATCACTATTAAACAGTTTATATACTCTCTGAAATTAACGTGGATTAGCAAACTTTTGATTGGGAATAAAAAATGTATGGAAATTCATAAAAATATTCAATCCCTTCTGGAAGGATGTTTAAACAAGTCTTAACATCCTACTAGGTGTAAAAAAAAAACCATTGTCATGGAAACAGTTCTTAACACAACCGTCATGGTACAATAATAACATTAAGATCGGATGACCAAGTGTGTTTTTTTATAAAAGATGGTATGATAAAGGTATTCTGTTTATTAATGATATAATGGATAACAGTGGTAATCTTCTCTCTTTTACGCTATTTATCGAAAAGTTTGCTGTATATTCACATGTTTTGGAATATGAAGGTATTGCTGCAGAAACAAAATTTTGCTCATCTTGCTATCAATTTAGAAAATCCAATTTGCCAATCAATAGTGTCCCTAATACCAAGCGCACAGAAAGGCTGTCGTCCCATTTATGATACACTTATTAAATCAAATGTACATCCAACATATATAGCCAAATGGGGGCAATATGGTATAAATATAGACAGAGATTGGAATGATTTATTCAAAATACCTTTCAAATGTACAAAATATACTAGATTACAATGGTTTCAAGAAAGAATAAACCATAGAATTACTGCTACAAACATACTTTTGAAAAAAATGAAGATAAAAAATGATAACTCCTGTAGGTTTTGCACAGTCTCCACAAACCATTACACATTTTATTTTGGGAATGCAGATATACCAAAACATAGATAAGGTTACTTGCAATGACAATAATATAATAATCCAACCGGAATGATCTACAAAAGAAATAATATTTGGGTCCAGTGAATATGACAATGTTCTAACTAAACTAGTTTTGCATGCAAACTACTTCATATATATATATGCAAGTTAGGTTTGTAAATTGCAAACCACAAATTAAACGCATATATCAAACTGAAAAAAGAAAAGCAATTAAAAAGTTTGCATTTGATAAATTTGAAAAACCGTGGTTGACTTATAAATCCCTAGTTAATAATTAGTTTTGTCTTAAATTTTAAGAGTTACACTGAGCAACACATCTTTCTTGTACCTTCGTCTTGTTGTTTTTTGTTATGTCTTTTTGTTTGACAAAAGAAAAATCAAAAAGAAAATCCCAAGAAATGTGCAATTATATTTGCTGAATTATGTTCCCCGCTATTCCCACTGAATAATGAAGAGTCACACCTCCATATAAATATCTTGTCTTTTCTTTATATAGTTATTTTGGATAACACCATTCTTGTTTCACACAGTCAACTATAGGAAGACTCACCAGAGATAGTATGTGGATCTTGTATAAAAACTGAAACACTCATACATTGATTATGTTAGCATTGTATTTACCTGCGTTAAACAATACTTTATACAAGATATATATAGTGGGTTTTAAAAAAACAAACATTTCTTTACAATTATCAATGAAGGCGTATTAAAGAACAAAATAAATATTTTGACAATTTTGTAAAGGTTTACTGCTTTCAAGATTTAAAGGGACACACAGCAATCTGGTGTATTTGCAAATAAAATTATTTTGAAAGACCCTCAGATTGCAGAGAGCCCCTTTCATCAAAAGTGTATTTTAAATCTTATTTTGAATATTGTAAAAAAAATCTGAAATAAATCCCCATTTATCATGTTTATACAGTTTATAATCATTTTTTTTCTTCTAAATATTTTGAAAACTGTTTATATTACTGTTATAAAAAAAATGAAACACGTTTTTCTATCGATTTAAGACGTTTTCTAAATATAGTTTATAAGGTTAGCGATCAGTAAAACCTAGAGCTAAATATTTATCTTAAAATAGATGGTTTGTAGTGTCCCAGAGATAATAAGGATATTTAAAAATACGTAAAAATCGTAAAAATTGACTTAAGTAATATTTTCCACTTAAGTTGCTTGATTAATACGGGCCCAGAAATTCTAATAGTCAGTCTGTCGTCATCCGTTAGCATCCCAACATTTCACAACGCCACATTTTCTCTCAGACGGGTTATCGGATTTATGGAAACCTAACCACACGTCTTCGCAATCAATACTCCGCAATACGGTATTCCGACTAGTAAAGGACTCGAACGCCATTGCATAAACTTGAATTGAATACTGAGTAACTTATTTCGCACCCGGTATGAACTGTGTAGAGCAATACAATAAATTAAAATAAAGTATGCCTGAGGGTCTGGACTTGAGCATATCGAAGGGGTATAATGATGGCGAACAATGTTAAGAATTTTAAATGATTAATGTAAAAAGAACGACATGCAAAATATCAACAAACCAAATTACGAATGTTAAGGCAGTCTTTACAGGAAGATTTCGGGATTTGTATAGTTTTGAAAAAAATGTTCATAGACACAGACATAGACGAAAATCGGGGGGAAAATATATTTACAATAAACAATGGTCACGGTGTTCCTTATTCGTTTGGCTGTATCGTTTCAATTGTATGGTGTTTCATCGCCACTTGTCATCATAGGGGTCATTCTTATTACGAATATACCAACATCAATTAACCCTTTTCCGTAAAAGTTTATTCCATTATTATAAAATACCGTGTATACGCTCCGTTGATCAGTAATATGGCTCCCAGCGGCCATTTTGCAAATGATCGTTCCATGGTGGTACCCCTATTTTTAACTCTTTTTTGGGGGGGGGGGGGTGCCTCTAACTTTGCTTCTTGCTCTCCTTGAGATTCTTGTTTGGTTTGGTGTTCGTTAGTCAGAATGGTGTCTTACGTCATTCTAAGCACATGTTAGGCCATACATGACGGTCCATTTGTTTCGGGAAGTGCCTCTTCCACCAAAGTTTACATGGGTATAACCAGTACTATACACCTCCCGCCATCCGTAAGAATCGACATTTTCTTACTTAACAAGTGGGATCCGAACCCGCAGCGGTGAGAGGCGAGAAAGTTTTAGACGCGTTGTTTTACTATCCCAGCCACGGTTTTAAATGCGTATTTTTGTGTGACGGTGTTTGTAAATAATGTTATTCCTGTTCAACGTTTATAACCATTTCTATGGTAACGCGTTTTGTAGATTTAAGTTTATAGGTTTACCACCACTAATTACATGTAAGCCTCCGAGGTGTGGTCGAATATAGTTCCTATAATAAAAGTAATCCCTCCTTTTTTTGATGAAAACGGGCATTATAAGTAGGGGAAAACTGCCCATTTCTATTCGATTTTGTGGATGTATGTATAAGAAGCGTATTAATAAGTTTTACTGGATCACTGATGAACATTTTCGAAATTTCGACTCTATGCTTACACTTTGTGAGCAATGAAAACAGTCAGTCAATGAAAACAGCTGTACCCTTGACCTGTTTAGTAAACAAACACGAACTTTCTTACGTGTCTTGTGACCCCACCTTTTCTGGTGATTTTTCAAGTGGAAAATTAGTTTTCTATATGAACATTACACTGCTGCATTATATCCATGATTGAGTTGAATTTGCAGCAAATCATTATTGTGACACTTTAACATTGGTGTCTATAGGGAAAATAAATAATTAGTGGTATAATACCTATATATAAGAGGGGATTTTAAAAACGATCCACTACAGAGAAAGTTGAAATAAAATCCGAACAGAAATGGAGCATTCACAAAACCTTAACGAAGAACAGACAACAATTACATAGATAAATGATTATTTTCGAAGTAATATACACGGTAACAAAAGCTTAAAAGGTTCACAACAGGGTTACCGCCTAGGAACGGATGTAGCAGAGTTTATATATTAATTTATAAGACATTATCAAATGTCCAATAAAATTGCGATATGCTCTTTTAATATATAAGCTGTTAGATTCTAGAACAGACACTTAAACATGTTAGGCAAAACTTCAAAATGGCAGAGCTAACAACCTTATACGGCAGTTTATGTCAAAGTACTAAAATACATTTTGTTATGGTATATGTGCCTTCACGGTGTAGAATCAAATGCCTAGAATAAAATGTTTCCCTGCCTTACTTGTGTTACAAAATGCACAGGTTTGATTGCTTGTTTTTGTTATTAAATATAATTCATGCGAATGATGCATTGGAAACATTATTAGTGTTTGTTGGAGCTATTTATATACTGACAGTAAAGCAAAAGTAGAAATTGGATAAATCTATCCGTGATGGGTCAAAATTGAAAGTGGCATCATTCAACAGATTGGCTATTTCTTACTCAAAACATAACCCCATGTTCTTATTGAATTTTTCTGTTGTAGAACGCTCGATCTCTAGATTGATGTGTTTTGAAATCTTCTACAGAGTAAAAGGAGCTTTTTACCCCGCCTGACATACATAAAACAAAGAAGGAATATCGATGGTGCAATGACACCTAAAGGAGAAGTGCTTAAGAGCATAAAAACAATGTCTTTGTCTAGAAATATATCTAGGAACATTGTGGTTGATGACTTCATTAGGTAGTATAGTGACATTTACGGTTGCTTTGTTGTATAATATATTATACTGCTGTACATTGAATGTTTAAAACAGTTGTACTTTAACATAGAAAACTTCTGCACAGTGTATACTATATTAAACAGATGTACGATTATTATCGACGTAAAATATATCAATCATATGTACTGTGTAAAGTATATACAAAATATATGAACCATGCAAAAAATGGAAAACGGATGTACATTAAAAGTAGATATACAAGTCGAACAGGAAAAGTAGCATTCAATGACGGCAGTCAACCACAAACACACACAGTATCAAAGAACAACTTTAAAGATGAATGATAATAATTCACAGATATCGTGAATCACTAAAAACCCTTTTGAAATAGTTGTTGCTATATCCAATTATACATAACAAATATCTTGAAACAACTCCGAATATATTGAAACAACGCTTCCCCAGGAAATCTCGTTTAATTTGGGCTCTTTGCGCGAATATAACACTGTCAAGCGAAGGTGCGTGAGACGTCATATCGTTTTCCCATTGATGAGAAAACACCTTGCAAAAACTCGCTTGAAAAAAAATTGCACACAACTCATACATAATGAGATTTTCGTAGAGTTTCTCGACCTGTTTATTTGCATAATAGTTGTTTTCAGCATCCAATACGTTCGTCTAGCATAGATCAGCATGCATGTACGACTTGAAGCCTCGATTTATGAGAGGAAATTTAGGTTATCCGCCAGATGGCGATGAGGAGGCGCCAAAAGCAATGACTGTGAATGCAAGTTGATAAATCAACCTTGCATTCAAAAACGGGACAGTGTAAATAAAGATATCCCCGCCAGGTTATAATTAACAAACAAGGCAGCATTAATAGGCAATATAAGAAAAACACATAAATGATCATGTATATATAATGTAAAAAAAGCCTAGAAAGCCAAAAATTAAGTATTCATTGTCTTGGCAGAAACCAGAGCAACAAGAGAACAAATCTTTAAGGGTACGACAAGACAAGATTAAAGACAAACAACAAACGATACCATCCTATAAGGATTTATGTAGACGTTATCATAGAGTCCACAATCTCTCCGGTCATCGTACAAACTTTAAAAAAATAAAACCAGTGTCTTCATAAATAACGTAACGGTTTAGAATAGAAAACCTTTTCGGTGTTATTTGTCACTGTATGTGACAATTCTTTTTTTAACTTAAAAGAGATTTAATACATTTAAAAAGCACGTACAACAGTCGTTTTCAACAAGATGACAGGCTAAAAACATCTTTTTTTCATTAAATATTGATCTAATGATATCAAGCTGATTTGAACTAAGCAAAATCTAAAACACAGATTTAGCTGTTCATTCTTGATAAACCAACTATCTCTGACTTCTTGCCGCAACTCGGAGCTTTAAGCTTTAATTTACAGAATGTTGACCTTGGTTCTCAATGATTAAGTTCAGGATGAACAAACTGTTAACGCGTTGTAATTATTTTGCTTGAATTCATTCCTTTGTTTCAATCAAGCTGGAAATGTTCTTAGAATATCGAAATGCGTTGACTTATTGATTGCTTTAACTCACCAGTAACCAAAGTTGCAGAAATAGTTAAACTGATTAAGCATAAAAGCTTTAAAAAACAGAGAGAATATTGTTTTTGTATCTGATAAATAGACAGCACATTGTCTTACCAGTCCGTGAGAAGCAACCAAAATAGGAGAAATATTTCTTGTGCTGGCCTACAGCAGTCATGAGCCACATTACAGATGAACCCACATCAGTGAACCCACATCAGTGAGGGACAAGTGATTTCAAGTCAGAGACTCTAACCACTTGTCAACGGACGTCCCTTGTACCGAAACAAACAATAATTACAAGGATAAATAAGAGGCAAGGTAGTGACATCACAAACCCAAAAGCATTGACAAAGGGGCTTCCTCCTTACTGTGGTCAGTGATAAAAAGGCCTCTGCGTGTTGAAGTGCGTTTTCAGTGTGCACCAAACGTCACTCTCACCATATTTCATCCCAATAAAACGGACCATTATCAATAAAGAAATCCCAGCCAGGCTATCTAAACGAAAATAGATTTTTTATATCCAATTTGGTGTGGAAGAATATTTAAATAAAAACTTGATACTGTCAAAAAAAATAGAAGCGAAAATCATTTACCTCGGTTCTATAGGAATGGTATATGACCTGTATACGAGATGTTGGATGAGCTAGACTGTGAGCTTCAATAAATTGTGCTTAACAGATTTTCTTCTCTTGATTATGTAAATTTAATAACTTAACTTAGTTATATTGGGTTTTCATTGACATTGTCTGGCTTATTCATTTGATGGGTTCAACAATGAGTGAAATACATAGAAAACATTAGCATTAGAGGTTGATTATGAAATAACTTTAATAAATTGTATCCGACTTAACCTATAAGTTACATGGCGGTAAGAACATTTGTGAATATAGATATAAAAATCGAACAGAAAAAGCAGCATTCAATGACAACAGTCAACCACAGACACACAGAAACAAAGAACAAATTTAAAGATGAATAAAAAGCCAAATAATAATACCGCAATGTGACGTCATCCGGTCACTATTACAGCGCAATGTGACGTCAGGTATAATATTAAATATAGATATAGAAATCGGACAGTCAACCACAAAGACATACAGAAACAAAGAACAACTTTAAAGCTGAATAAAAGGTCAAATAATACATCACCAACACAAAAGGGTTGACAATAGAGCTACCGCCTTGGAACGGTCAGTGGCAAAAAAGGATGCTGGGGATTTAAACTAGGTTCTAGGATGCACCAAACCTCACACTTACCCTACTGTAAACCCAATAAAACGGGACAATGTAAATAAAGAAATCCCCGCCATGAACTATTCTCTAACCAATAAGGCAGCATTAATAAGCAAAATAAGTATAACACAAAGATGCTCGTGTATATATAAATACAGAAAAGAAAATAGGGTAGAAAGCCACAAAGAAGGTACTCAGTGACTTGCCAGAAGCCAGAGTAACACGAAAATAAACCACTGAGGGCACGACAAGACACGACTGCAGACAAACATCAAGCGTCACCTTCCTGTTGGGTGTAAGTTTGCGTTATTAGGCTCACCATACTGAATATGTTGGGGGGGGTTTTTGCAGCAGGATGTCCTTTTTGCATTTAATGTTGTGACTGATTGACATACTTCCCACGAATTTAGGATATCCTCATACAGTTGAAATACGTTCTAGAATAAATGGTTAAACTGTATTATACATCACACCCAGTTCAAGGTGGCCAATAAAACTATTTTAAAACCAACATATATCAGATTGTTATGACTTTTGTTTAGGCGATGAATATTTCACTATAACAATTTCTTGATACAATTAAAAAGATTACTGAATTCTGTAATGTTGTTCATGACTGCTGTAGGCCAGCACAAGAATTATTTATCTTATTTGATTTGCTTGTCACGGACTGATAAGACAATATGTTGTCTATTTATCAGATACAAAAACAATATTCTCTCTGTTTGTTTAAGCTTTTATGCTTAATCAATTTAACTATTTCTGCAACTTTGGTTACTGGTGAGTTAAAGCAATCAATATGTCAACGCTTTTCGATATTCTAAGAACATTTCCAGCTTGATTGAAACAAAGGAATGAATTCAAGCAAAATAATTGCAACGCGTTAAACTGTTTGTTCATCCTGAACTTATTCACTGAGAACCAAGGTCGACATTTTAAAGCTCAGAGTTTCGGCAGGAAGTCAGAGATAGTTGATTTATCACAAATGAACAGCTAAACCTGTGTTTTAGATTTTGCTTAGTTTAAATCAGCTTGATATCATTAGATCAATATTTAATGAAAAACAGGATGTTTTTAGCCTGTCATCTTGTTGAAAACGACTGTTGTACTTGCTTTTTAAATGTATTGAATCGGTTTCTTTAGTTAAAACAAGAATTGTCACATTGGCAAATAACACCGAAAAGGTTTTCTGATCTAAACCGTTACATTATTTATGAAGACATTGGTTTTATTTTTTTAAAGTTTGTGAGATGACCGGAGAGATTGTGGACCCTATGATAACGTCTACCTAAATCCCTATGGTATCGTTTGATGTATGTCTTTTTGGTGCACTCTAGAACTTGGTTTAAACCCCCAGCGGCTTGTTTTGTTACTGACCGTTCCAATGCGGTAGCCGTATTGTCAACCCTTTTGTGTTTGTTATGTTTTATCTTTCTTTTTATTCATTTTTAAAGTTGTTGTTTGATTCTGTGTGCGTTTGTGGTTGATTGTCGACCTTGAATGCTACTTTTTCAGTTCGATTTGTATATCTATTTTTATCGTACATCCGTTTTGCATGTTTTGAATGGTGCATATATGTTGTATATATTTTACACCGTACATCTGTTTGATATGTTTTACGTCGTTTATAAAGGTACACCTGTTTAAAATATTATACACGGTGCAGACGGTTTCTATGTTAAAGTACAACTGTTTCACACTTTCAATGTACAGCAGTATTTAGCACCCGTAAATGCCACCGTGCTACCTAATGAAATCATCAACCATAATGTTCCTAGATATCATTCTAGACAAAGACATTGTTTTTATGCTCTTAAGCACTTCTCCTTTAGGTGCCATTGCACCATTGTTATTCCTTCTTCGTTTTATACAGGAAAGTTGTATGTCAAGCTACAAAAAGGCTCCTTTTTCTCCGTAGAAGATTTCAAAACACATCAATCTACCAGTTGAACGTTCTACAATAGAAAACATATATAAGAACATGGGCTTATGTTTTGAGTAAGAAATAGCCGCTGTTGAATGCCGCCACCTTCTATTTTGACCCGTCACGCATAGATTTACCCAATCTCTACTTTTGCTTTACTGTCAGTATATAAATAGCTCCAACAAGCACTAATACATGTTCCCAATGCATCATTCGGAGGAATTATGCTTAAAAACAAAAACAAGCAATCAAATCTGTGCATTTTGTAACACAAGTAAGGCAGGACCACATTTTATTTTAGGCATTTGACTCTACACCATGAAGGCACAATATCAATGGTGTAATTACACCTCTATACCTTAACGTAATGTATTTTAGTACTTTGACATAAACGGCCGTATAAGGTTGTTAGTTTGAAGTTTTGCATAACAAGTTTAAGTTTCTGTACTAGAATCTAACTGCTTATATATTAATAAGAGAATGTGATTGGACATTTGATAATATCTTATAAATTAATATATAAACTCTGCTACAACTGTTTCAAGGTGGTACCCCTGTTGTGAACCTTTTATGCTTTTGTTATCCTGTATATTACTTCTAAAATAACCATTTATCCATGTAATTGTTGTCTGTTCTTGGTTCAGGTTTGTGAATGCTCCATTTCTGATCGAATTTTCTTTGAACTTTTTCTGTTGTGGATCGTTTTTAAAATGCCGTCTTATATATACAATTGTGATTTCCCTATCAACTTAAATCTAGAAATCGCGTTGCCATAGAAATGGTTATAAACGTTGAACAGGAAATAAATTATTTACAAAACACCTTCACACAAAAATACGCATTCAAAACCATGGCTGGGATAGTAAGATCACGCGTCTAAAACTTTCTCGCCTCTCATCGCTGCAGGCTCGAATCCCACAGGCGAATCCCTTTGGGATTCAAGTCGACTTGTCAAGTAAGAAAGTGTCGATTCTTACGGATGGCGGGAGATGTATAGTACTGGTTATACCCATGAACAAATTGATGGAAGAGGCACTTCCAGAAACAAATGGACCGTCATGTATGGCCTAGCATGTACTAAAAATGACGTAAAACACCATTCAAACTAACGAACATCAAAACAAACAAGAATCTCAAGGATAACAAGAAGCAAAGTAAGAGACACACAAAAACATAAATAGGGGTACCACCATGGAACGATCATTTGCAAAATGGCCGATGGGAGCCATATTACTGATCAAAGGAGCGTATACACGGTATTTTATAATAATGGAATAAGCTTTTACGGAAAAGGATTTATTGATGTTGATATATTTTTAATAAGAATGACCCCCTATGATGACAAGTGGCGATGTAAAACCATAAAATTGAAACGATACCGCCTAAGGTATAAGAAACACCGTGACCATTGTTTATTGTTAATATATTTTCCCCCGATTTTCGTCAATGTCTATGAACATATTTTTTAAAACTAAACAAATCCCGACATTTTCGCGTAAAGAATGCCGTTAACATTCATTATTTGCTTTGTTGATTTTTTGTCTGTCGTTCATTTTACATTAATCATTACAATTCTGACCACTGTTCGTCATCATTATACCCATTCGATATGTTCAAGTCCAGACCCTCATGCATATTTTATTTTAATTTATTGTATTGCTCTACACAGTTCATACTGGGTGCGAAATAAGTTACTCAGTATGTTCAGTATTCATATCAAGTTGATGCAATGGCGTTTGAGTCCTTTGCTAGTCGGATTACCGGATTTCGGAGTTCTGATTGCGAAGACTTGTGGCTAGGTTTCCATAAGTCCGATAATCCATCTAAGATCAAATGTGACGTTGTGGAGTGTTGTGATGCTAACAGATGACAGACAGACTTTTATATTTTCTGGGCCCGTATTCATCAAGCAACTTAAGTGGGAAATATTACTTAAGTCAAATTTTAAATTTTTTAGGTATTTTAAAATATCCTTAAGAATGTCGCAGGGACACTAAAAATCACCTATTTTAAGATAAATATCAAGCTGTAGGTTTTATTGATGCATAACCTTATTAACTATATTTAGAAAACGTCTTTAATCGAAAGGAAAACGTGTTTAATTGTTTTTTTAGAACAGTAATATAAACAGTTTTCAAAAAAAATAGAAGAAAAAAAATCATATCATGATTAGATCAAGGGTGATTTTGTTATTAAGTTCTTTACAATATTCAAAAGAAGATTTAAAATACAATTTTGATGAAAGGGGGTCTCTGCAATCTGCGGGTCTTTCAAAATATTTTTTTCAAATACAACAGATTGATGTGTATTCCTTTAAATCTTGAAAGCAGTAAACATTTACAAAATATATTTCTGTTTAATACGCCTTCATTGATAATTGTAAAGAAATGTGCGTTTTCTTCTAAAATATCTTGTCTTTTCTTTATATATTTATTATGGATAACACCATTTTTGTTTCACACAGTCATCTGTAGGAAAACTCAGCAGAGATGGTATGTGGATCTGTATAAAAACTGGAACACTCATCATGACAGTCAACTGTAGGAAAACTCAGCAGAGATGGTCATTAGTAATGATTTAATTTTGTTTGTTTTTCTGTCTTAATTTAATGCAACCACACTCCTTAAATGTGTTGACATTGTGATTCCTAAGATCACAAATTCACCCTGATCCCAATTTGCATAATCTGTGCATAATTTTACATTAGAACTTTTATTTTTTCCATTACTTGTTATAACCTAAAAAAACACTGAGAGCAAACAGGAGAGATATGTATAAATTGAATGTTGTTTAAAAAAAAATAAAAATAAAAGTAACTTTTTGAGACATTGTTTTTGGAAAACAACAACAGAAAAACTCTTGATGTTTTTTTCAAAGTGAATAATTATATCAAAACTGTGTGAACAAAGTATAAATTAAGTTTAAAACCGTTTGGTTTATTAAATTAAATATCTTCTGATATTAAATCATTTTTGAATTATTTTATTCTTAGAATTGTGTGGTTCTTGGTTTCAAGAAAATTATTACTCAATACTTAATCTGTTTGTCACAGCAATTAAAAGCTCATTCAGTTCTGAGAACACACTGAGTTGCATCATAATAGCATGACGTGATGTCATATAATACCAGGGTGTGATGTCATAATACCAGAAAGTGATGTCATGATAGAAACAACCAAATCAAAACATGAATGTTGTTGAATGTTGTTTAACGGCTCATCAACACAGTATATGTTACTTAGAGCCGCCCCAGAGAGAGAGGCAAGATACATAGGAATCCGGGAACCGTGCCCTACTCTTATTATCGAAAATATTTCTATAGTTCTTTAACGTGCTCGGATGATAGACCGATACACGGGACCGCCCCGTTTACGTCCCCATCCGGCGGACGAGGCTAAGGGAAAGTGTCTTGCCCTAGGACACACCGACGAAACTCAGTGGCACCCGGGACCTCCGGTTACAAACACGCAGCGCTACCGACTGCGCCACGCCAGCCCGGGAGAGATATGTAGCAGACTCAGTTTTATTGAGTCTGATTATGAGAGGTATGAGGTGAAACATCTTCCACGACTTCTAGCGCCGGTTAAACATTAATTAACAAATAGTTATGGTGCTGAGGTCCATATGCAAGTTTATGAACTGGGCAGTCAGACCTAGAATGTTATATGGACCGAAACGAACCGAAGCGAAGCTGAGGTCCATACCACGATCTAGGTCTGATTGCCCAGTCCATCAACTTCATATAGACCGAAGCACCATATATTATTTATTATATTATACCGAGTCTGACCAACAAATTAAACTAATGATTTATTTTGACGTCGTTTGTTTCACACGTGCAAACTTAACTATCGGACCACAATGTGACGTCATCCGGTCACTATTACAGCGCAATGTGACGTCAGATATAATATTTAATATAGATATAGAAATTGGACAGTCAACCACAGAGACACACAGAAACGAAGAACAACTTTAAAGCTGAATAGAAGGCCATATAAGACATCACAAACACAAAAGGGTTGACAATAGGGCCACCGCCTTAGAACGGTCAGTGGCAAAAAAGGCCACTGGGGGTTTAAATCAGGTTCTAGGTTGCACCAAACCTCACACCTTCCCTACTGTCAACACAATAAAACGGGACAGTGTAAATAAATAAATCCCCGCCATGAATTATTCTCTAACCAACAAGGCAGCATCAATAGGCAATATAAGTAAAACACAAAGATGCTCGTGTATATATAAATACATGAAAAAAACAACAGCCTAGAAAGCCACAAAGAAGGTACTCAATGGGCTAAAAGTTAAAATTCACATGTTTCTCCTACAGAACTTTCCATGAGGCCGCCATATAACCGCAGTAAAAAATTACCTGTTTTTGAGTGGGGATAAATCTCACAATTTCATGTTTAAAAAATGCATTTTGGTAAAAATAAATGCTCTCATTTTAATAAATATTATTTATTAATTAATTAACAACTTTGAAAATGTATTTTGAAACATTGATCTGGCATGTTTTAATTTGTGTGACCTTTCACTTCTGGCTCAGGTCACTCCTGGAAAGGGGCGTGGCCAAGCCCATGCTGCAGTTGGGCTAGAAATTGAGGAAACTGCTTTCGACGAGATTTTTGCCAAACGACCTTGCTTAGCATTTCGCATTATGCATTATCCCACTTGGAACAGAGCGTCTCCTACGAACGCCTTTACGGAAGATGGTAAAGTTGTGATAACTCCTGCTCACACGGATACAAACTTTCTTACTCTATTGACGAGATTTAACTACAGAGGATTGGAAATTCAAACGATGGACGGTGAGTGGGTCATCCAGGGAGTCTGGTAATGAATATTGGCGATACGTTTTCTCGCATGATCGGAGGACGGTTCAAAGCGACGCGTCATCGAGTGATTGACATCGGGGTCGACAGGCACTCGGTGCCTTTTTCTTTTACACCCAGTTACGACGGCAATATAGGGATCAATGTCATGTCTAAAGCAACCGGCATGGGACATGAATACAAGTGGACAGATACGGTCCATGGGTCCTGGATGTGATAAAGAATCAAAGAAAAGTATTTTGAATATCGAGTGTTGCCAGATATCGAACCAGTCGACACGCCAGAAGCTGATCAATCGAAATAGAAACATATCGAAAATATGTACTTCGATTTCACGGACTGCCAAAACACTGTTTTTACCAAAGTGATGAACTTGTTACTTGTTGCACTGTGAAAATCATATATATATATATATATATATTATGGTTTTATGTGGTTTTATATTTTGTACCTATATGACAGTCTTTTGTACACACATCATTTCTGAACGTAGATTATTCCGATTATCAACTCTTTGTTACAGATGTTTCTTAAAGTGCCTATCCCGCCAACAACAGTCGAATTTTACAACATATGTAAACAGTTTCTGACGACGAGGTGTATATAGGACATATATATAACTTAAATGTTTTGAAAATCTAAACTCTATAAACACATTTTCTAAAGGGCTTTATCCCCAACACTAGAGCGTCGAATTAAGTGTTATCAACTCATAATTCACTCTATTCATATTCAATCACGAGTATTTTAAGAAACCGTGAATATATATAAACCTATACTTTTAATAAGCAAATATACATTATTATATGACCTGAACATCTAGATAGAGTTTGGATAAACAGTTGTGTAGTGTAGTTTTGACGTTATTTGGCGCGTTAGACTCTTTGAATATATTTAGTTCATACATTTCATTCTCCAATTATAAAATTAAAAACAGCAACAACACGGTTTTTGTCATAACTGAACGAGACCGTTTTTAATATTATTCAAAACGAGCTCGTTGTGAATGTTGAATCATATCACCAGGGATCATATTAATTATTCTCGATACAACACTGAAACAATGAACCACACTGTTGACAATCACCATATTGGTGCCTTGCAGCACCGCTTTTATAAATTACTTGTTTATTCTCTCTACCTAATTAAGGTTCAAAATGCAAGAGCATGAACAGTTAACGCATGTGGAATTAAAATCCGAAAGATGCAGACAATATGTCTGATCTTGAATCAGATAAATACTGAAAAGAAAAAGGATTCCCTTGTAAGCAACATACACAAGCAAGAGAGGAAAGTAGCAGATTCGTGTTTGGCGTATTTTTAGTTAAGTCTAACTATTGACTGATGTAATATAAATACGGGTTATTGCTAACGGTGTGCGCGCATTAATAAAATGATACAGGTTTGATTATATAACGCTTTTGACATTTCATGTTGTTATTACAACATGTACTTTTGCGTTATCGGTAACGATTTGTGCTGATTAATTATACAGGTTTGATTATATAATGTCTTTGCCATTGCATGATGTTTTTTTAACATGCTTTTGATCAATGGGGTTACTTGAGGGATTTATAAAGTTCATTAGTAAGTTTTTCACTTTGTTTTCAATAGTAAATATCATCTACTTAAATCGCTTTTCTTGATAACAGAGCTATATTTGTAGAATTGTTGGTAGAATTTCCTTTGATGAATGAAAAATATTAAATCATTTAATTCAGAGAAAAACTAAAGGGGCGGAGATATACCATCCAGACAACGGTTGTTTTTCTGACAGGGTCACTGAGTACACTATACTACACAGGTACTGTCTCAGCTCGTTGGTTATTTAAAAAAATGATGAGCATAGTCCATCTCGGTGTTTAAATGAAACAACTCGCTGAGACCAGACTGTATATATTACTTATCATCCTAGCAAATACTACCCTACACACTCCTACACCGTTTAATAATCGGATTAGTATTTGTAAATACAAATGTTGAACATCTGAATAACTGATAAGTACTAAATGTACACGGGAGAAGTTACATATTAGGCAGATGAGATGGTACGTGCACTATTTTACCTGATAATCAAAAATAATACTAACGATAGGGTGTTATAAAACGCCCTATATCCACTGCAGATAAGGCTTATATATATACATTAATCAATACAAACTATTTTCGTGTCCTCTTCCCATCCCCTTAACGTGCTAGCATATCGCAGAAAATAGTTCAACCTTTTGACATTACTAATTCAGTAAAGAAGCTCAGATAGAGCTGTATTGATATGCTACCACTATTATAAGGGTCTATCGTTCTTCGTTCCTTTAATACACGATGTAATTTATTTCACATTTGTTTACAAAGATATCTGTGACCAAAATATTAAATTTGGTGAATAACCGAATGCCGGATGCCTTCGCGAATACCGTTCGGCCCCGTCGTTTATAGACATATTGTTGGTATCCCGATGTGTACGAACTGTGCATCTCTTGTCACAGTATTGTTTTCGTGTTGCTATGAACGAGATTTCATGTCGAGTCTATCACCAGATACTCAGGCAGATGTAATTAAAGTCTTAAATGACAGCTCCCGGTATCTGGACGACATATTGAACATTGACAATCCTTTCATTTCTACTGTTGTTAATATTATCTAACCTAAAGAACTTCAACTCAACAAAGCTAGCTATTCTGTTACTATCGCTTCTTTTCTCAATTTACATCTCTCTTTTGAAAATGGAGAAATAATTAGTAAAATCTATGACAAGAGAGTTTTTATTTTGATATTGTTAATTATATTCAACGTTCCCCGAATTACATCTGATAGGGTCCATGTTTCTCATCTTATTCGTTTTTCTAGAGCTTGTAATCGAGCTCAGGGCTTTAATATTAGTAATATTTTTTTTAACTAAGAAGCTTCTCCATCAGGGCTACCGTTACCATAAACTTCGAATATTGTTATAATCGTATCTACTTTAAGAATGTAAAAAGTAATTTAAGAACTGTTCTGAGACAATTCCTATCGCAACCTGAATTATATGATGATGTGATTTACAAACTTCGTAAGATCCTTGGTTACAATCACTTTCATACAATTTTTAATAAACTTGTTAAAGGTTTATCAAAAGAGCTTATGACTATTATTTTGTAACACACTGCATGTTTGGCGGTTGACCTATTTACAGTTCGCCACTATGCTTACCTCTTTGATTGTGCGATGACCGGACAGATTGTGGACCCTATGTTGTCGTCTACCTAAATCTTCAAAGGACGGTAACGTTTGACATTTATCTAACATCTGGTCGTGTCGCACCCTTAATGGTTTGTTCTATTGTTGCTATGGCTTCTGCCAAGTCACTGAGTACTTGCTTGTGGCTTTCCATGTTATTGTTTGTTTTCATATATGCCTGATCGGGAAATCTTTATTTACACTGTCTCGTTTTATTGGGATGACATTTGGGTAAGGGTGGGATTTGGTGCATCTTATAACCTGGTTTAAACTCAAAGCAGCTGCTTTTCTTTTTGCCACTCACCGTTCCAAAGCGGAACCCCTATTGTCAACCCGTTTGTATTTGGTATGTCAAATGCCTTGCTTATTAACAATGTAAGTATCGTTTGTTTTAATGCTTATTTGTGGTTAACTGTGTTCTGTGAAAGCTACATATTCTGTTCGACTTGTATACCTACTTCCCTTAACCGGCAAACACTGACTTCCGGAAATGGACGATGCAGTTCCGGTTGTGAGTGATGAAGTCTAGCATGAATCGAAACCTGTTACTGAAGAAAGGCAACTTAAACTCTTTTTTTTTATTATATATGTTGTACACTGCATTGATATAAAACTCTTGTTTTTATTTTTGTGCTTCGTTTGTAAATTACTAGAAAATATATGAAACTTTTAGAACTGAGAATCTTATTATTCTATACTCCTGATAGCAAGGATGTTTTCTAAATACTTCGCACATTGCATATAGCTTTACTTAATACATTTTTATTATTCTTTTTACGAACCATTAAGACAGTGAAGTGCCGTCGGAGGAGGAAACAATAAAAAAAATAAAAATTTGGTAAAGTATTTATGTGTTTGTGTCGAAAGGGAAAATAAAATGAAATCGCGTTCAATTTAGATCTGGTAAAATAAAAATAAAAACGAACACATTCCCTACGGAAGATAAAATCGTAGGCAGGGTTCGTAAAGTACAGTATTGTTTACTTAAAATGTGCATAACCTCTGTAAAAACACATTTTACTAAAGAATAGTGCATTTCCTGTTTGACATTGTTAGATTAATGTAACATTGTATTTTATAAACATAATTCTAAAATGATATATAGGGTCCTATAGAAACCACAGCGTCCGAACGCAATGGCATCGTAGGTCCGCACTGTACTGCAAACAAGGACTTGAAACTACAATGAAAGAGACAAAAAACAACAGAAAGGGTGATGAAGACAGGGTTACCGACTTGGAACGGTCAGTAGGCAATAAGGCCTACTGGTTAGCTTAAATCGATTTTATATGCGCACAATCCTCGCTATTATCCTGTCTTCAGCGCACAAATAGACAAGACAGTGTAAACAAAACTACATCCCATCAAAAGGAAATCTCTAACAATAAAGTCCACATCCAGAGAAACTAACTAAAGATATACATACAAAATAATAAACATCTCAGGATGTATCCAGAATCGTACTAAACAACCATAGTAGTTGAAGCTAAAGAGATACCAACCTAGGATACGACCAGAAAACCCGAGGGACGAAAGCTCATGCACCCACCTCTCTTAGTTGGGGTTTCAGTAGGTACAATCATAGAGTCCCAAGAGGTAGTCCAGTCATCGCACAAGTGAAAAGTGAAGCGTAATGACTGACTGTAGAGGGGTCAATCACTGAACATGCAGTGCGCTGTAAAACGAGTTATATCCTTTTCTGACAAACTTCCTGATTAAATTTGTAAAGCGGTCAGGAAACCCGTCAGACCCCTTTAACTTTCGAAGTTTATAGACCACATCTCCATAAAATGAGGGTTGTGATATGCCTAGTCGCAGAAGTGTTTTAAGGTTGGTGTTGTACTTTTCTAGCAGGCCCTCGTTGCGGCGGTAGAATTTAGAGAAAGATCTACGTAGTTTGTGATAACGAAAACCCTGCTGAAGAAGTAATATTAATTTTAATAAATACTGATAAAGCTGATCCCTTGGGAGCAACAAACACGAGAATAAAGCAGCAGACTCGGTTTTATTCAGTCTGTTCATGAGAAGTAATGAATTAAGCAACATCTCTCAAGCCCCCTAGCACCGGCTTAAGCGGTATTCTACTTCAAAGTCACCTATATTGGACTCGTTGGTCCCAAAGGACCAGTAAAAATAACACTACTGATTCGTAGCACGGGGAGACTTTTGACAGCCGCCACACTGCACTAAACGAACGCAAGTGTGAATTTAATAAAAACTGATAAAGGTGATCCCTTGGGAGCAACAAACACAATTAAGAGAATAAAGCAGCAGACTCGGTTTTATTAAGTCTGTTCATGAGAAATAATGAAAGAAGCAACACCTCTCACGCCCCCTAGCACCTGCATCAGCGGTATTCTACTTCAAAGTGACCTATATTGGGCTCGTTGGTCCCAAAGGACCAGTGAAAATAACACTACTGATTCGTAGCACGGGGAGACCTTTTACAGCCGCCACTGGGCTATTGAATGTTGTTTAGATTTACACATTCTGATTTCTTGAAAATTTAATTGGACAGTGTTTGAATCTTGGAGCAGAACAAAGTATCGGACAGTCTTGCTTTTGAACATTTTTGAATCGAACAAAGTATTAGCATCTTGAAGTTAAGCAAACACTATCATAACTTCTTTTTTTTTAGAAAAGCTACTTTTATTTCAAGATTCTATGTTTTATCTGGTTTTCGGTAGATTACCTAAGTGACCATTTGTAATGACAGCGACATTCAGTGGTGGTGTTTTTGTTAGGAGAGGGGGTATATAAGCTGATCATGTAAATGATGAATACGACATACTGTTCATTACAGGGTGCCTGTGCGTCAAATATGAATCGATATTTTTTTTTATTACTTACTATATGTTTTCATACCTGATATGGTTAGACAGAATAAAAATAGACGCTCCTGGATCTGTCTACAATCCTGCCATAGCCATCCGGTATGCTTCACAAAGCCTAAAATTCATTTTGACCCCATTGTTTATATTGTAAAAATTAAAACAACATGGCGGCCTTATTTTTAGAAATTGTCGTCTGCGCATGTCTGTTTCTAGGGTTCGGATGTACCAAGTAAAACGTAGGTTATTGCAGGGTGATGTTGTTGTTCAATGTTCAGCACCTCCGGCAATCGATCATACTTATCCTTTATTTTGGAACGAAAAATATTATATCTAGCAAATAAAGGCTAGGTAAATAGTATACTGCATTTATATTTTGTTATTTAAACCACTAGTGGTCAACTCATTTTTTAAGTCACCCTACCCTAGAAAAATGGAATGTTCCGCTGTCGCCATTTTGGTTTTTGGCTGTCAATAAAATTACATGTAAACATGGGTGTTCAAAATGATTTTTTGACTTTGTGAAGCTTAGAGGATTGCTACTCGAAGATTGAAAACAGATTCAGGAGCGTCCGTTTTCATTCTATTCAATCATATCAGGTATGAAAACATATTGAAAGGAATAAAAAAAATCTCGATTCATATTTGACGCATAGGTACCCTGAAATGCACAGTAAATATAAACAATACAACTCATCATCACATTTTCAGTATTTGTTAACATGTAAAACGCATAAATAATCATGGCGTTATTTAAACTATACTGAGGGGAAATAGTTTAGCAAGTTTTATATGCACCCTGAAAATAATACATTGTTGGTTGTAAAATCAAGAAACTACTGCCATAGACACAATATTGAATTTAAACACACATCAATAACAGTCGAACATAGTAATGACGTAACGAATAAATGAGCTAGGGGTCAAGCCCGTAAAGTCCCAAAATGTCAGTATATCTTGTATACAGTATTATTTCAGCTAAAAAAACTGGCTAAACATTTTTCCTTCAGTATATATCGAGGGTGGTGACTGGTGAGATGAAAGACATGACCTCTAACGCTTCTGCTTTTTAATTTGCCTTTTAGTCTAAACCAAACATAACGGTAACGATACACTTTCACATACATTTTAAATAACATAAGACCTTTTATAGTGTAATAAGAAACTTATGGTGCCAACTAGTCTTTCAGTTTTGAACAGATTCAAACCATTTTGGTAGGATTGTTAGCCATCCTAAGAAGATCATCATATTACATCATCTTTTACCTTCGATACTTTCTACGAGAGCTATGGCTCTTTTAGGACCTTGTGAAAAGTCACAGCATTTTGTTTCTCAGTCTATACTGTAGTTTAATAATCAACGTATTGTACGACAACATTTCATATATAATGAAAATCTGATGATTAGTCAGCATTATTTCCCGAACACCCATTTTCAGACATATTTCCCCAGGCGCGAAATACTGGCAACTCTGTTACTATATAAATATATTGTTTTAATTAAAGAGGCGTCATCGGCGCCATTGGGATGTTTTGGTGTGTCTACCATTACCCTCGACTGTCGGATGCCCGGTGGTATCCTCTGAGCACGTCCAGGAACTATAGTTATATACTTGAATGTGATCCCGAATTCCTATATATCATTCCACCTATATTAAATTTAAATTTCTTTTACATCGATTACGAAAATAAGTTATTGCGACCTAGATTAATCCCTCGCGATGGCTTCCTTGGTAGAATCAGCATTAAACAATGTGGGTATATTATCTTGCTCAAGGATAAATAACATGGCCACGACGAGGATCGAACCCACGAACTCTCGATCTGGAGTCCGACGCTCTACGACTGGTCCACGCTCTCCATTTTATGCAAGGCGGCTCGAAATAACTTAAAAAAGTTAAATAACAGTCCGAAACATTTCATTTCAAGTCTCTTTTTCTTGTTTTTATTTCGGTCATAAATCAACTTGGTCTTCTTTTACAGATAACATTTTAACCGTATGTCCTCCGACATTTGTTCTGACGCAGATATTGCAAACTTCTCGTTTAAATGGCGTCCGTAGCCGAGTGGTTAAAGTTTCTGACTTAAAATCACTTGCCCCTCACCACTGTCAGTGTGAGCCCTCATCGGCATCTGTATGTGAGGAATCTTTTCAGCTGACTTGCGAACGTCGTGATAGAAAATTGCAAAGAGCGGCACCTTGGTCTTCCTCCACCAACGACAGCTGGGAAGTCGCCATATGACCATAGCTGTTGGCGCGACTATAACATCCAATTAAATGCAAACTCATTGAAGGATGTCGTTGTAGTGTAATGATTAACTCCTGGAATCGTGTCGTCTATCCCAGTCAGGATCGAATTTGGATTAATTTATCGATATACGTGAAATACCCAACCAGTCCTCCGAATTTGCATACAACTGAGGTCTATCTTTTTAATGTGCAACACAGAGAGTTGAAATGATCGATGTGTCTATAAAAGCATCATTCAAATGAGTAAAAAGTACAGGCCTAAATTGAAAATATGTTAAACGAGATTTATAATTATTATATTTAAATATGAAATGATTCGGGACAATGTATCTAGAGGTGTATGGTATAGCGCATTTTTTCGAAATTGACCCATAAATAACGCTATTCTCTCGTGACATTTGCTGACGCAAAATGGTATACGTAATGTCAAATGAGGTTCCATGCAAAAAAGAAATATGAATTTGTTTAATTGAATTGTTAGGTGAAGTTTTTCATATTTTATTGGCTACAAACATGTAGTGTTGTGGTTGTAGCTGTATTTACAACGTATTTCCACAAACAGGCCCCGTTTGGGTCCCGAGCAAGAATTGGACCACTGCTTAACCAGGCAAAGGCGTAAATCACCCCATCTACCACCATGAATGTATGTTCATTTTGTCATTTGTTGTCATGTTCATTAAAAGGGTTTCATCGTGCTCCCCTGTATTGTTGTAGATGCTACTTGAGTGTGGCACTGATTGTGGCTCTATCGAAAACTGGAGTTTCTACGATTGAGAAAACTGTTCATGAACGGTAGTGAAATATGGCTTGAGCCTTCTCGAAGATGATATTCATATGTCGGTAAACATGGAACCTTCAAATTGGTATGCTCATACTATTCCATGGCCAGGGACGTATTGACCAAATTTCTAACAACCCTATTTAATATCCAAGTATCAAATACCAAACAAGTAATATAGCATATAAATCACATTTCTTGTACTGAAATTGACGAATAGAGATTGCGGGATGTACTTGCTTGTTTAATCCCGAAAGAAAACTTAAAATGACAAAGCACGAAATGAATTCACTTGAGACAACCTCCATACGCCGATGAACACAATTTAATCAAGATTGGTTCCGCACAGATGCTACTATTAATCAAAGACAGCGTACAGCTGAACTTTGTACACCAGTTAAAGTTGTTAAATCCAATAAAATTAGTTGTTAAAGACGGGGTTTTTGGAACGAAATGAATGCAATAGAACAAGCAAACGGCTGTGATAAAGAATCTGACTTGGTTTAATTTAATTTATTACTGACTATAATATCTGTTATAGTCAATGGTTATTGGAGGACACACTAGCTGTTTGAACTTATTGAGATTGAGTAAACAAATGATAATGTTATAGCTGATGCTATTTCTCGCAAACAGTGGACCAGATTTCGCCATGTAGCCCCGGAGGCCAGCAAGGAGCCAGAGGTATTGCCTCCAGAGTTTCTTTCACTGTTTTGAAAGGAGAAGCTACAAGACTACTGAATCTGTCCATAGCGTCCAACACCATAGACTCGTATAATATGGCCTGAATAAATTCTGCTTGTCGTTACAGTTTACCTGATGTCTGGCCCCCAGCATTAGAACATTTAACTCACTTTATAGCTTGGCTGTCTTTGGAGGGTTTATAGTATTCAACTGCACGTTTATACACTACTTCCATTGGTTTTCAGTGTTAAGTTAAGAATGTCGAGGATGTCACAAAGAATTTCATCGTAGAGAAATTATTAGAAGGTTTTAGGCGTGTGTGGAAAAAACGGGATGCCCGTCTTCTTATTACAACGGCAATATTGTCGTCAGTACTAGCAAAATTGCATGTAGTTTGCACAAACACATATGAGTCCTTTACGTACTTTATTTAGCACAGCATTTACTTTGGCTTTTTGCGGCTTTTTTAGGGTTGATGAACTAGCAGTCACAAAGGGGGCTCCGTTAGCCAATATCTTATCAATTGAGGATATTAGTTTGAGTTCCCAGAAGGGGACTCTTGCTGTACACGTTAGGTATTCAAAATCGGATCAGTTCGGTCGCGGCACCATTCTGAAATTCAAAAGATCTGGAGGCACTTTGTGTCCAATGTATGCCTTAGAAAAGTTCCTTACGGTACGGCCTCATATACCGGGTCCTTTATTTTGTCATTTTGATGGGCGTCCATTGTCCCGTTACCAATTTGCAGCTGTTCTAAAAATATCATTAGCTTTTCTTGGCATTGACTATTCAAGATACAAATCACATTCTTTCAGAATAGGGGCAGCTACTTTAGTCGCAAGTAGAGGTTTCCTCCAAGAGTATATTAAAGCAATGGCGAGATGGAGTTCTGAGGCATATAAAACTTATGTTCGTTTCCCAGTGCATGTTCTCCCAATTATGTCAGATTAGCTAATAAAACAGTCACGTTATTAGCTAAATATTAACAACAACCAAGTAGTTTTAGGTGATAAAACAATCTGGTGTCCGGGTTCATCGATTGTCAAGAAGGCGTTTTTGGTGGCGCGTACAAGACCAGATGGGATCAATTTAGGACTTGCGCGACTTCATGTAACAGTATGGTGGCAAGGCTGTAGTGGTTTGAGTCTCCTAGACGTGCAGAGCAAGATTCAGTACCTGCTGAAATATGGTCCAGTCCCCGCCGACATTTTTCTGCACTGTGGGGGAAATGATTTAGGGAAATACCCATTAAAGGTTCTTAGAAAGCATGTTAAGCTTTTGACCGAGTTTTTTAAGGTCAATTTGCCTGATGTGGTCGTTATTTGGTCTCAAATACTTCCTAGGTTGTCATGGCGTTATTCTAACGACCCTGCTGCAATGGAAAGGGCCAGAAAGCGGCTAAACAGTTATGCTGCTAAGGCGATAATAGATATTGGGGGCCTTTATCTTTTATCAAATGTGGGGAACAACTTCTTTCTTAACCAATTAGCGGCTGGTTTTGAATGTTTCATTGAAAGTAGGCAGTGATAAGGAAAAATATATTCTTTTTTTGGCACCGTTTCTATTTTGGGCGTGGCATTCGGATATTTTGCTTTTGATAGGCACTCTTCGCTGCTGCCAAAAAATGTTTCCCCCATTTTTGGCGGTGGATGGGAGTCTGAACACTCTATGGCTTGGGGTGTCCGGGCGCCCATCCATATGGCGGGCAGCGAAGGTGTGAAAGGAAGGACATATAAGTTTCAGTTTAACTTTACTCAGCTCCTGTATATCCAGAGACTGAATTGTAATCTATACATAAATTATATACAAATTTGCTGTCCGTACGAATTGCTAAAAAACATTTTAATTGATTGAATTCGGTGCACTTGTAATTATGCTTGAATATCAACAGTGCTTTTAACACTTGCTTAAATGCTTATCAGAAAAGTGGCTTTCATAATTAACATTTAATTTGGTGCACATGTATTTATATCCTTAATATTGTAATATTAAATTTGCTTTATTGCTTAATGCTTTCTGCTGTAAGGGCTTGCCATATTGGTATTTTGTGCTTACCGGAGCCCGATTGGTAAACCCAAGCATTCAATCCATGCCACGGCCAATATTTGACAAATCTATTAAAGTTTAAAAAATATGTTTATGTGTTGTTAGTACAGTGCTCTCCAATAATACATTTCTATGCGTGAAAGATCGGGATTTCTCAGTTCAAGAATATTCATAATCGCTAAATAATAATAACTAACTCAGAACACAATAATAATTAACGTTACTAACTCAGAACACAATAATAACTAACGTTGCGACGTTGAGGCGTGACGTCAACAAAGTGTTGCTGACGTCGACGCCGATAACGTTCAATATAGAGAATATTTGTTTGAAAAACGTAATTTAAAATGAAATAAATAAAACATTTAATTGCTGGGATCGATTATTGGGTAATCCTTCACTTGATGATAGACGTGCTTTGTTTACCACACGTCTACCGCTCGTGAAGGATTTCCCTATTTTCGATCCCAGCAGTTAAGAAATGACGAACATATCAAATAGTAATAGCATTTATTTTTAACAATAAATGATATATATGTTTTCACATAAAAGGTGTGGGAACTTAAAACGCCCCTGGTGTGGGAACTTAAAACGCCATATAAATTCCGTTCTTTCTGAACAGAAAGTTTTTATTTACTCAAAATCTGACTGAATATTCATTAATAAGAAATTCAGAGAAATTTGAAATCCTGACTCAGAGGTCAAGCCAACAGATCTTCGAAAATTTGGGCCATCATTTCTAAGATATTACATGTCACCCTATTTAATCAGTTTCATTAATCACTTTTAACAGAGCACCATCAAAGTGATACCAGGCCGTCCACGAAAAACCGTGTGGGAAACGAGTATCCGAGTAACATTTTTATTTCTAGTATCTCTCAGGATAAGATCTCGGACTTGATCTCTGACTATCAAAAGTACAAACGTTTCAATGATCAATGAAAACCAACACGACAGGACAGCATAAATATCCTAAAATCTTTTCAAATCCACACCCTTGAGTTGCTGCAATAATTTTTCTATAAAATAACTCAATTTTTTAACGTCTAACCTAGTCTGCTCTCCAAGGCTGAATGATTTAATTTGGCTACTCAACGCCAATCTACGATTGCGCCCTCTATGAGAAGTAATCGCATCAAGGGAAATTAATTTATGTCTAGTTAGTTTCACTCAAACGAAAGAAATTGTATTTATTTGTTACAATAAATGATATATATGTTTTCCAATCAAAGGTGTGGGAACCTAAAACGCCCTCAAAGCAAATGTGTAAAACACTTAAAACGCCCGCCTTAAAGCTACAGAGTCCCTATATCAACCGATTTCTTCTTTGTAGGCGTGTCTTTATTTGTAACTTCACCAGCTCATGTCGAAATCGGGTATTTAAGCGAGCAAATATAGCGTAGGAAATCATTTACTGTATATACATCGATCAGGGCACATCGTACCTATACACAGGTAACAGTAGATTTTACAGAAAAAAAAAAGTTAGTTTCTTTCGGGGCTCGAACACACGACCTTCTGATTTCAAGTCCGCTGCTCTATCCACTGAACTACAACGCTACTTGAGAAAATAGTATACTAACTACCATTGATTATGAGGCAAAATAACTTAACATATTTGAACGCAACTAAAGATGGATCACTAAATATGTAGTCCATATTGTCGCAAGTGTAAATTAACATTGCCTGGTGTAATACTGTATGTTATTAATATGAAACTAATACTTCGCCTCAAATCAACCAAATATCGACTTGTTATTTAGCGCTTGATGAGTTTGTATGCGCACTTGTTATTACGTAATGCCTATTTAGTGTTAAAACTGCTACAACATACCAACAAATAGCAGTGGTCTAGTGGTTTAGCGTACAACTTTCAAAACTTACAAGTGCATGGCTGTGGTTCAAATCCCGTTCCTCCCAACTGTTTTTTAATCACATATATTTTGGAGCCGTATATTTATCGATGTTACCTGTGCGGAGGCTAAATAAAAATGTGAAATTTTACGCATCGATTTCTCCTTATATACCGACTTTTGGGGTGTTCGTCGATTTGAAACTACTTCACACGTGACTCATTTATATTCATGAGTTATTACCAGTTAAAATAAGGCGTGTACAGCTTTAACAATAGCAATAGCATGATGTTATTAGTATTATCAGTTCTAAATAGATTATTTATGTCAGAAACATGGGATCTTGTTTAAAATATTTATATTGCATATTGTAATAAATCTCAGTCCGAAAACCTGTATCTATATATGTATATATATGTATAATGTACTAGTATATATTATCCTGGGAAAACTGCATTATAGATAGACAAAAGGGTGGGATGGCGGGAATTTGCAAAAATGTATGACGTTTGTATAACTGTCTGATGCTTTGTGAACGCGTCATCTGGAGAGACTCCAGGTCTAATTACACTAAATCAACAGGATGTGCTCGCCTGGTGCAGTCGAAAGTAGTTCTGTATTAAAGAGTGCTAATCTTTTTTTCTTTAAAAACTTTTTTTAGTGCAGTTTCCTGTTATTTTTTGGCTGTAACTGTATTCTGGACATGTTGTTGATATTTGAAAATGCAGCTCATCATGTTTTTGACAGTTTTTGATATAAATTTGAGAAGTGAAAGTAGACAGGGTATGAAATTGCAAGGGGTAAACATAGTGTTGACCTTTGACCCAGTGTTAGTATACAACTGAAGAAATGTTTCTTAGAAGGTATTAAACCCCCTATTTCCTTGTTGATGTTTAATCATGTTAATAGCAGACATGTTTGTTTGCATGATAAAGTAAGTTTCCCAGAATTTTAACGAGGTTTGAGTTTTTAACATGTTGTCAACATTCTAACTTTACTATGGAAGGGCAATGGAGACTCATTTACGCTATTATAACCACCAATTGGGAAGATAATTCGCATAACGGTTAATGTGTTATATATTATGCTATTAGCGTGATAACGACACTTACGTATACTTTAATAGATCATTATACTCGTATATTTACAGGTACCCTGGTCATGCTGGTAGAGATTAAGTTTACATAAAAACATTTATTCATAAATAAATTTACATGTGTTCGCTTATCGTAATGTGCGCATTAATAGTCTCAGACGAGCATGGCCGACTCAAGTGATTGAGAAATATTAAAAACAAAAGAGCAAAATCGTGTGTTTTTGGATTATTTTGGACTTAAAAAGTTTAAAAAGGGCGCTACAATAGTAGTCTAGTCTAGATATAGTAAAATATGAAAGCGTACGGTCAAGTGCTCTGGCAGCACAACACATTTGGTAACTCATTTGCGAAGACATTACACAACGTTGAGTAAAGAACTGCCATGCGCAATTTTTCTCATTCACAAGCACAACCAACATTGCATCACATTATGTCATGTGCATCGAAGTACACCAAGAAATTGGCAAAGTCTATTGAAATTATCAAAATGTTTTATATACAGATACGTATCGCGATACAGTCTCTTGTATCCCAATATATCGCGATACGTTTTTTGGATGCGATACCCAGCACTATTAACGAGTTACAGTTATGTAAAGTTACCATTGATGCATGCTAACAAAAGCGTTGCCACATTTAATAAAGTACCCCGTTAATGCAAATATAAAATAGGCAAGCGAAATGTTGCATGTAAAATATTTTCACGCACGTTTTTTGTGGGGCCAATAGATGCAAACTGAAAATAAATCTCTGATAACTGAAATATTTTTTAAAAAAATATATGATTATTATTGCGAGATTATGTAGCTGAAGCTTCTCAAAGTTGTCTATTATATTCATGTACCTGCAACACCTTTCGGAATAATAATTTATAACAATCGCGGATTTCTATAATAATTACAGGGCTGCCATAATAAAATTATGAAAAAGCCTGAGATTTTTGAAAATGCTGAAATTGAGCGCGCGGAGCGACAATTTCAAAAGCGTACATATTGGTACGCAGCCGACAAAGAAGACAAAATACTATTGAAGGTATAACAGATTATTTTTATTTATTACAATGTCTTCTTAATCAAATAATAAAAGCACAGCATACATGACAAAGTTATATATTAAACATCAAGAGAATAAATGGTAGCTAAATTTTGCGCAAAAACGATGTTAAATAAATTTTACGGATTTTTCGTTGAAAAAGCCGGTAATTTCGACTAATTTCGACTGAAAAGCCGGTAAGCCGGTGATCGCACAAAAAAGCCGGCAATTACCGGCGCAAAACCTGAGAAATGGCAGCCCTGTAATTATGAAAATTTAGTTTACATTAAAAGCAAAACAAAACAGAAGTTGTTATATCGTTTTTCTTTAATTTAGAGATGTTCTGAGCTACAGACAAAAAGTCCCAAAGGATCATAGATTAGGAGCCAAATGTTGCCAATACACTGAAAATTTAAAAAATAAATCAAAATATTTTAATTTGATCCGAGATCTATTTTTGGACTTGGTAGTATTCCCATATATGTGTTGCTGCTGCTGCTATTGCTGCTGCTGCAGATGTATGTGGTATGCTTCTCCATAAAAGCTATAATTGAATCAACAGCGCAGAAATGTGGATTCAAAATAAAAAAACAGAGACGCCGGAACAAAAAACAGAGACACTGGAACAAAAAATAGAGACGCTGGAACAACCAACTACATTAAATAGTTATTAATTTTCAGATATGTGTGGACTTTTTGTTAGAGATTTACTTTTGATGCGACCTCTTTGTTTTCACTGTCTTGTTAATTTAGGTGGTGAAGACCAGAAAATAGCGAGGTTGGTTGTGTACACTTACCTAAGTCGATGGAAGTTGACCAGTTGGTCATATTGCCTACCAATCATTCCAAGTCAGTAACCATTTTTCAACACTCTGTTAGTTTGTGTATTGCCCTGTCCAATGACTTTTAATTTGCTCATTTTATTTAGTTTGTAGTACAGTGCTCACCTGTGTCATTGCGTTTCGGTGCTGTGCTTTCTATAGGACCATTGTTTTCATGTTTCACTATAAACGTCAGAGTTGATGTCAAGGAAGCATTTACTAACACTTCTCGGTTTATTATGGTTAGTGATATAAACGTCACTCAACATAGCTAATATTTCTGATACTGTCTCTTCTTTTATCAATGTGCATCTCTCCGTTTTAAAAATAAGACAATATGACAAGAAAGATGATTTTAATGCTTTCGTTACCGTTTTTGGTGGTACACCAGATTGGGTTTCTCTCCTTTGCTGCAACTGCTGTGGTTGTGCAGTACAATTCTGGATACATCTTGTTCAGGAAACGTCCTGAGGTATTTTTAATTATTTATTTGTATACTTTTACAACAACATTTAAGAGTATCGTTTGCTAATTTTTCTGAATGTTGACTTTTTTGTTAGAGTTGATGTACTTTTATTAATATGTATGAAGAGGAATCATATATACATGAACATCTTTGTAGTGTTATTACTTACTGGTCCATTGTATGTGGCTTTTAAGTAGAATACCACTTACGTCGGTGCTAGTGAGCGTGAGACGTGTTGAACCCATATTACCTCTCATGATTTATTTTGACATTCACACTAGTGTGGGTTTAGTGCTATGAAGCGGCTGTAAAAAGTCGCCCGACTACACATCAGTAGTGTTATTGTCCTTTGGGATCATCAATAAATACTGAAAAGGTGATACTTGGAATCAACAAACACAAACAAGAGAGAAAAGTAGCAGACTCGGTTTTATTGAGTCTGTCTTTTGACAACTACCACAATCTGTATGACCTTTAACAAGATTGCCGCCTAAGCCGGTGCTAGGGGTCGTGACAGGTGTTGCAACATATATTTGCTCCCATGAACAGACTCAATGAAACAGTGTCTGCTACTTTTCTCTCTTGTTTGTGTTTGTTGCTTCAAAGCGATCCCATTTCAGTATGTATTACTATGTTGACTTTTATTGCCGTGTGTATACGTATTTTGATGCATCTGTGTACGCATGTACTTAAAGGTATTTTGCATTTTGAATACATTATATATTCGTTCCCAAATAGATCTAGAAGTTGTAAATGATATTAATAACCTTTGTAATGTTTTCAACTATACCGGAAAATCTTCGTTAAACCAAGAATATTAATTTTGGAAACGTTAAACAGCACTAAAATGCACTTATGTCAAACTCGCTTGAGTTAAAACTAAAACCTAGTACCATTACTATGTGCCAATTGTTTGATGTGTTTGCCGGTGGGGAATACAAAACCGATGCAAATTGAATTTAAAGTTGTCTAAACAACTGCTTAAGGTTAAACCGTCTATAAATAGTGTATGTACTCACGTGATATTTTACCGCTAATTTTGAAAAGCGGCCTTTTCCTGAACAGTTTTTAGCTCTACTGGCTAAAGGCCAGCAGAGCTTATTGGATACCGAGTTGTCTGTCGTCCGTCCGTCCGTTGTTCGTCGTTAAATTTTGTCTCGTGTAGAGGATAGGCCGGGCCTTCAATTTTGATCCAATGTTTATCAAACTTTAACAGATTGTTCCTATCAATGAAAGCTCGGACAATTTCAAAAACCAACACTGTCAGACCATCACACCAGCGTTATGGCCCTTAATTCAGTTTAAAATGTTATATTTTGCCTCGTTAAGACGATAGAGCCATCCTTTTTCCTCCGATCTTTATCAGACTCTACCAGATTGTTGATATCAATACAATCTCGGACAAGTTCGAAAAACAGCCAGTTTTTAAACGTACAGCTGTTTGTACATTTGCGGCTGTTTAATATGGTAATTAAATCACAGCTGCTTTATATCTTTCAATGTGCAGCAGTATTATATCTTATACAAAGCAATCGTAAATGTCACCGTACTACCTAATACAATCATCAACCCTAATGTTCCTATATATATTTTTAGACAAACGCATTGCTTTTATGCATTGAATGTTCTCCGGCCATGTTTTGTTTCATGAACATGCTTATGTTAATTTAAATCGAAATCAATACACAACAATATATATTTACTATACACACATTGCAATCTCTGTGAAAAGCGAGAATAAGATTTTACTTGATGACGTAGAAAACTTTGAAAAGGTAAATTAATCTACATGTAAATGTATTTAGCAATTATCTGGCAATAGCTGTGCAGCTATACAATTCAGATTTACCTCATTTCCCCGTGCAGTCACGCAGTGGTAAAGGGAGTATCTACGTCATGCAAATAATATTTATTTTTACATGCACCTTAGTAGCGGTTTTAAATATATGTTTCTCTCCGGGACTATCAAGAAAAGTTCATATGATGTTTAAGAGTTAAATTTTTAATACTATAAAAAGGGTGGCCATTCACCTGTTCGCACTTCTCCTTACAGTATATTTTTATACCGTTGTACGGTAACGTAAAGTATTTCATTGCTTCCTTTGATATAAAATGCCCTATAATGTTGTTAGCTATGGCATTTTGAAGTTTTGTATAAAATGTTTCAGTTTCTGTTCTAGAATCAAAATGCTTATATATTAATACGAGCACATCTCAATTTGATTGGACCTTTAATCATATTTTATAAATATATACACTCTGCTACAACCGTCCCAAGGCGAAACCTCTGTTGTCAAACTTTTATTTTTTTTTGTGTTCCGTATATTACTGCTAAATAACTATTAATCCACGTAATCTAAGGAAAAGCTGAAATTTACCTGTAAAGACTGCCGTTAACATTCATTATTTGCTTGATTATTTTTTGCCTGTCATTCTTTTTTACAATAATCTTTAAATATCTGACCACTGTTTGTAATCATTATACCCCTTCAATATGTCCAAGTCTACAGATGCATGCATACTTTGTTTAAATTTCATATTGAGTGCGAAATTAGTTAACAAATACGTTCAGTATTTATTTCAATTTTATTCAATGGCGTCTTTTTTGCGAGTCAGATTACCGGGTTACGGAGTTCCGATTGCGAAGCAGTGTGGCCAGGTTTCCATAAAATCCGATAACCTTAAGAGAAATGTGGCGTTGTGTAATGGTGTGAAATCCTAACTGGTGAATGACTATATTCCACGGTTTCGATTTCCTGGCATTTAGACTGTTAAATTTAAAGATACTTATTGAAGTGAATGCAGACTATTTTTTCATTAATTATCAAAATAAAAACACTTAACACAAATCTCATTAGCAGTGTTCTCCATCTAAGACAGTGCTATAGAGCTATAGAACCATGCGCTATGAACAGAATTGTAACCTTGATTAATTCAGTCATGCAGACTCAATTTTCATTTCAATAATTGCATTATACTTATTCATAATCTTACAAGAATAATCACAAATGAAGGGACTCTGAAGTATCAATAATATTTGTCTAAAAATACTGATAAAGGTGATCCTTTGGGAGCAACAAATACAATTAAGAGAATAAAGCAGCATACTCGGTTTTATTGAATCTGTTCATGAGAAGTAATGTAAGAAGCAACACCTTTCACGCCCACTAGCATCTCTGTGGGATAGGCATTATCAAACAGAGAAGAGAGTTATCTTTTTAACTGTTTGTAAAGATTTTCACACATACGTATCAGTCGAAGAATCCGCTCTCAGTCCTCAAACTAGGGTTTTATGTGTCAATCTGGCCATATAAAATGCAAGCTTTCACTTAAGATCTCCTAATCTAATAACTCTATAACAGACACAAATATATCCAATCAATTGCCATTATACACCAAAGACCACACTTAAACTGTCAGAGGGTACTCGACATGAACGACAGATTCCGGACTGCCGTAAGGAGTCCCCATACTGCGAAGCATTTTAACAGGAGTTCAGTCAAATCAATGGCAGTTACTATATCTACATAATTATCCATAGAATATGTACTTCTTTTAATTTTAAGTAGTTGTTAAGACAACTTTAAATGAAGTACTTTCTATTTGCATAATTTCTGTATTTCCCATGTGTCACAGCGGCAAACACTAGTACTAGGTTTTAGTATTAACTCACGCGAGTTTGGCATATGTGCAATTTAGTGAAGTTTAACGTTTCCGAAGTTAGTATTCTTGGTTTAACACAGATTTCTCGGTATAGATGAAAACATTCCAAAGGTAATTAATATCATTTACAACTTCTAGATCTATTTGGGAACCAATATAAATTGTATTCAAAATGCAAAATACCTTTAGGTACATGCGTACACAGATGCACCAAAATACAACACGGCAATAAAGGTCAACATATTAATAAAACAAACACATACAAGAGAGAAAAGTAGCAGACACTGTTTCATTGAGTCTGTCCATGAGAGGTAATATATGTTACAACACCATTCACGACCGTAGCACCGGCTTAGGCGGTAATCTTCTTAAAGGTCACACTGATTGTTTGATGATTACAAAGGACCAGTAAGAAATAACACTACTGATTTGTAGTTGGCCTCCACACAACACTAAACAAACGCTAGTGTGAATGTCAATAAATACTGAAAAGTCGATCCCTTGTAAGCAACAAAAACAACAAGACAGAAAAGTAGCAGACTCGGTTTTATTGAGTCCGTTCATGAGAAGTAATATAGCAATTGGACCGGAACCGGGGGTCAACATGGTAGTTGTCAAAAGTAGTCCTGTATACAATTTGAGATGTTGTGTGAATGGAAGTAAACTGCATAGGTAGTTTTGTCTAATATGTTCGTGTAAAGAGGAGATTCCCAGATATTGTGCTTCAAGAATCGAGTTAATCAGAGTCGGGACAAGTGAATGTGACATTTTTTGTGAGGTCAGATTTGTTTGTGTTGTTCTATAGATTGACATGAAAAGGCCTAGAATCGATACCTACTATCACAGTGAGAAAATTCTGACTGTGGATGCGGAAAAGGAGCTTGATGTTTTGCTTTGTCTGTGTTATGCATGTGTTATTGACAGTTTCAATTATTGTGTGACACCATATTAGGCTATAATGTAATTCTATGGGAAATTAGTGGTTGTCCAGTTCCAAGGCGCAACACCCTAGCACCAGTTTAAGTGGTATGCTACTTTGAAGCCACAAAGAATGGAATTCTGTGTTGCTTTAAAGTAGAATATCACCGGTGCTAGGAGGCGTGAGAGGTGTTGCATCTTATAATTACCTCTCATGAACAGACTCAATCAAACCGAGTCTGCTACTGTTACTCTTGTTTGTGTTTGTTGCTTCCAAGGATCACATTTTCAGTATTTATTGATGATCCCAAAGGACCATTAAGTAATAACACTACTTATTTGTAGTCGGGCGACATTTTACAGCCGCTTCATAGCACTAAACCAACACTAGTATCAATGTCAATAAAAGTTGAGTCTGTTCATGACAGGTAATATGGGTGCAACACCTCTCACGCCCACTAGCACCGACTTAAGTGGTATTCTACTTAAAAGCCACATTCAATGGGCTTGATGATCCGAAAGGCCCAGAAAGTAATAACACTACAAAGATGGTCATGTATATATGATCCCCTTCATACATATTAATAAAAGTACATCAACTCTTACATAAAAGTCAACATTCAGAAAAATTAGCAAACGATACTATACAATTATTTCCTTTTGATGAGGTCGATACATGGTTTTATCGACCCGAGAAAAAGCATATTGACCTCGGACTACCGATTGACTACCTCGACTACCTCGGACTCGATAAAACCATGTATAGACCGAATTCATAAGGCAACACAAGTTTTATTATAAAATAAAAAAAATAAAGAAATTTACCGCCGTAAATGTTGCCCTTTCAGTATTATCGGCTTCTCCATTTTCTATTATTTTTTTTTTTTTATCAGCTGTCAAAAAACAAACCTGTTGGATGACATTTTGTTGATCCCGATGACGTCATTGTATTGTACATTCGTACCTATTCACGTTCGCTAGCGCATTTTTATTTTACCCACGCCTTTGAGTCAATACGAAAAGTCGATATACATTTCTCATGTCAATACGTCTTTTTAGCAGGAATCATGTGACCAGCCTTGATCCAATAGAATTTCTTTAATTTTTTGATTTTATAATTATCTCAAATGTTGTTGCAAAGGTGTAAAATAAATAATTAAAAACACCTCAGGAAGTTTCCCTCTGAACAAGATGTATCCAGAAGTATACTGAACAACAACAGTAGTTGCAACAAAGGAGAGAAACCCAATCTAGTGTACCACCAAAAACGGTAACGAAAGCATCGAAATGATCTAACTTGTCATATTGTCTTATTTCTAAAACTGAGAGGTGCAAATTGAAAACAGAAGAAACAGTATCGGAAATAATAGCTTTTTTGAGTGACATTCATATCTACTTGAAGTTTTTTAGGATAAATATCACTAACCATAATAAACCGAGAAGTGTTAGTAAATGCTTCCATGACATCTTCCTGAGTATCTGGTGAACGACTCAACATGAGATCTCTTTCAAAGCATGCAAAGATAAATCTGCGACAAAAGGTGCACAGTTTGTACCCATTGGGATACCAACAATTTGTCTATAAACTGTAGTTCAATACCTGACGATAATAGTACCTTAAAGGAATATACGATTTTCTCAAACTTCTTGATAAGTCCACTTAGTGTAATTTTAGTAGAAAATGCTTTATTTTAATGCTTTGCTAAGGTTGTGTGACATTAAAAGTGTGGAAATGTTGCACATGCACTAGAATTAGAGATAACATGGGCTTTGTTTTGCGTTTCGTCTACCCTAACCGAATATATAGTAAACTCTGACGTCTATAGTGAAACATGAAAACAATGGTCCTATACAAAGCGCAGCACTGAAACGCAATGACACAGGTGAGCACTGTACTACAAACTAAATCAAATAAGCAAATTAAAGGTCAATGGACAGGGCAATACACAACATACAGAGTGTTGAAAAAACGGTTACCGACTTGAAATGGTTGGTATATGATAGGCAATATGACCGACTAGTCAACTTCAATCGATTGTGGTAAATGTACACAATCGCGCTATTTTCTGATCTTCATCGCCTAAATTAACAGGACAGTGGGAACAAAGGGGCGTCACATCATAAGTAAACCTCTAAAAGTAAAATCCAGACCCAGAGAGGGTAGCAATCGATACACTTAAATGTTGTTGTAAAGATATAATAAATCAAATAATTACAAACATCTCAGGACGTATCCAGAATTATATTGAACAACAACAGAGGTGTTGTGTTGGTGACATATCCGAAAAATAATAACCATTTAATGTTGTTCGCTGTTCTAGTGTCTCTTTTTTATTTGTTTTGAATCCACCCTTCTGCAGCAGCAGCAAACATATATGTGAATACCACCATGTGCAAACATGGATCTCGGATTAAATCAAAGCATTGTTATATTTTGAACATCTCTAAATGTTTGTTTTGCGTTTAGTGTCAACTAAATTTTCATAATTATTATAGAAATCCGCGATTGTTATAATTAATTATTCCGAAAGGTGTTGCAGGTACATGAGTATAAAAAACAACTTTGAGAAGCTTCAGCTACATATTATTGCAATAATAATCATATTTAAAAAATATTTCAGTTATCGCCGATTTATTTTCAATATGCATCTATTGACCCGACAAAAACGTGCGTGAAAATATTTTACGTGCAGCATTTAGCTGGCCTATTTTACACGCCAACATTGGCATTAACGGAGTACTTTATTAGTGGTAACGGTTTTGTAAGCATGCATCAAACCGCGTATGCAAACGTGGAAACGTGGCTCCATCGTAAATGGAGTGTCTACTATAGAAGTTGCAGCAACTCTGCAGTTCTGCAGGTTAAAAGGTTCTAGGCCCATTCTCCATATTTTATCCTGATGTAAATGGAGGACGAGCCTGGCATGTTCATTATGTTTAACTGGTGTACACTGTCTTTGATTAATAGTAGCATCTGTGCGGAATTAATCTTGATTAAATTGTGTTCATCGGCGTATTGAGGTTGTCTCGAGTGAATTCATTTCGTGCTTTGTCATTTTAAGTTTTTTTCGGGATTAAACAAGCAAGCAAAACAGGTCTAGTACATCTTGCAATCTCTATTCTTCAATTTCAGTACAATAAACATGATTTCTATGCTAAATTACTGGATGGGTATTTGATAATCGGATGTTAAATAGGGTTGTTAGAAACTGGGTCCATACGTCGCTGGCCATGTAATGGTATGAACATACCACATTGACATTGTTTGTGGAAATACATTGTAAATACAGCTACAACCACAACACTACTAGTACATTTGTGTATCCTATTAAGTACGATAAACTTAACCTTACAATTTAATTAAACAATTTCTTATTTCTTTTCTGAATGGAACCTCATTTCGAGGGGTCAGTGCAAAACTATTGTAATTACATGTGAAAAAAAGAAGGAGATTCAATAGTTTTGCACTTAACCCTCGATTTGTTCTGTTAGAAGTCATTGACATTCCGTAACACCATTTTGCGTGAGCATATGTCACAAGGAAATAGCGTTATTTATGGGTCAATTTCAAAAGAAATATCTGAAAATGATTTACCATTCATTCTGTCATACCACGCTATATCATACACCAATACATTGTCCCGAATCATTGCATATGTAAATATAATAATTATAAATCGCGTTTAACATATTTTCAATTTGGGACAAATGTACTTTTTCCCGTTAGAATGATGCCATTATAGAGTCATGCGATCAAATGAGAAGTGTTTACATGTATTAACACCCTCTGTGTTGCAATTAAGCGAGCTGGACCCCAGTGTATGAGAATCCGGAGGAATGGTTAGATATTTCACGTATATCGAAATTAATCCAAATTGGATCCTGACTGGGATAGAACACACGATTCCAGGAGTTAATCATTACACCACGGCGACATCCTTAAATGAGTTTGCATTTAATTGGATGTTATAGTCGCGCCAACAGCTATGCTCATATGGCGACTTCCCAGCTTCCGTTGGTGGAAGAAGACCCAGGTGATGCTCTTGGCAAATTTCTATCACTGTCGTTCCGCAAGCCAGCTGAAAAGATTCCTCACATTCAGATTCCTGGTCCGATGAGGGCTCGCACCGACAGCAGTGAGGGGCAAGTGATTTCAAGTCAGAAAATGTAACCGATCGGCCACGGACGCCCTTTAAACGAGAAATTTGCAATATCTGCGCCAGATAAAATGTCGGAAAACATACGGTTAAAAGTTATCTGTTAAAGAAGACCAAGTCGATTTATGACCGAAATAAAAACAAGCAAAAGAGACTTGAAATTAAATGTATCGAATTGTTATTTAACGTGTTTAAGTTATTTCGAGCCGCCTTGGATAAAATGGAGAGCGTGGACCAGTCGTAGAGCGTCGGACTCCAGATCGATAGGTCGTGGGTTCGATCCTCGTCGTGGCCATGTTATTTATCCTTGAGCAAGATAATTTACCCACATTACTTAATACTGGTTCTACCCAGGAAGCCATCGAGAGTGATTAATCTAAGTTGCAAAATTTATTTATGCAATCGATGTAAAAGAAATTTAATATAAGTGGAATGATACATAGGAATTCGGGAACACATTCTCGCTTGGCAGAGTAACACATACTCTTTGCTAATTGTCTTTGTTAACGTCTTGCTGTTAATATCAAATATATTCCTATAGTTCCTGGACGTGCTCAAATGTTATGGCCGGGCATCCGACAGACGAGGTTAAGGGTAGACACACCAAAACATTCCATTGGCGCCGATGGTGCCTCTTTAATTAAAACAATATATAATTATATATATATATTAGATAGTAACAGAGTTGCCAGTATTTCGCGCCTGGTGAATATGTCTGCAAATGGGTGTTTTGGTTATAATTGCTGAACAATCATCAGATTTTCATTATATATGAAACGTTACCGTACAATAAGTTCATTATTAAACTACAATGTAGACTGAGAAACAAAATGCTGTGACTATTCACAAGGTCCTAAAAGACATATCTCTCGTAAGTACCGAAGGTAAAATATATGATGTAATATGATGATCTTCTTAGGATGGCAAACAATCCTACCAAAATGGTTTGAATCTGTTCAAAACTGAAAGATTAGTTGCCGCCATAAGTTTCTTAAGGTCTTATGTTATTTAAAATGTATGTGAAACTGTATCGTTACCGTTATTCTTGATTAAGCCTAAACGGCAAATTAAAAAGCAGAAGCGTTAGAGTCTTCCATCTCACCAGTCACCTCCCTCGATATAGTTTACATGACGCCATGATTATGTACGTGTTTTACATGTCAATAAATACTGAAAAGATGATGACGAGTTGTATTGTTTATGTTTAGGTCGTATTCATTATTTACAAGATCAGCTGATATATCTCCTCTCCTAACCAAAACCCCACCACTGAATGTCCCTGTCATTACAAATGGACACTTTGGTAATCTACAGAAAACCAGAGAAAACACAGAATCTTGAAATAATGTAAGCATTTCTAAAAAATAGGGTTTGGTAGGGTTTGCTTAACTTCAATATGCTAATACTTTGTTCGATTCCAAAATGTTCAAAAGCAAGATTGTAAATGTATACCCTCTCTCATTTCTACTGAAGGCAAAGTCCTAAAAGATCGACATACTATTTTAAAAGGAACTAGGATTTTTTTATCAATTACTGTATACACATAGACCTGTAAAACCTGTAAATTTAAATGAACTGTTTAAAGATAGTCATATACCAAAACTTACTAGAGAGCAACAAAAAACACCAGAAGGCCCAATAGAATTATCAGAATTATTATTTTGTTTAAAAAACGCACAAAATCTCAAGAGCCCAGGTCATAGTGGTCATACCATGGAGTTTTACAATTTTTTCCTTCTTTTCCGTTAATGGTCACTTATCAGAATGGTTTTCTATTCACCGAGGCTGCCGACAGGGAGACCCGCTCTCCCCATATATTTGTATCTTATGTGTTGAAATTAGCTATACTGGTTAGGAAAAATAAAGATATTACAGGAGTCAAAATAAGGGGCACTGAATATGTAATTTCTCAATATACCGATGATACCTCCTTTGTATAAGTTGGCACTGAAAAATCACTCAAATATGCCCTAATTGTTTTAAAATTATATGCAGAAATATCAGGTCTTAATGTTAATGTTGATAAAACTAGAGTTATATGGTTTGGGAAAAATAAAGGCTCACAGGCTCAATTTTGTAAAGATGTAAATTTAAATTGGGAACAAGGAGACTTTGTTATCCTTGGTATCATAATGTCAACGAACTTACATAGTCTAGTCGCATTAAATTACGATAGAAAAATAAAAGAAATTAAATCATTACTACTATCTTGGTCAAAAAGAATACTCAGACCGATTGGAAAAAATACTGTCATAAAGAGCTTAGCTTTATCAAAATTAAACCATTTATTTTAATCTTTACCAAATCAACCTGACAGTCAGATTACAATACTACAAGATATGTGTTTTAATTTCCTCTGGAATAGTCACCAAGACAAAACAAAGAGAACTGTTGTAACCCAAGATTATGAACATGGGGGATTAAGAATGATTATTATTAAACAATTCATATATTCATTGAAACTAACATGGATTAGAAGATTCTTAGTTGGAGATAAAAAATGTATAAAAATCCATAAACATATGTATCTATTTATGACACAGGTGTTTTTTCTAGGTAATGATTATGTAAAAACAGAAATTGCAAAATATATGCAATCCCTTTTGGAAGGATGTATACCTAAGTCTGGATACTCTATTGAATGTTAAAAAAACACTGTCATGGAAACAATTTCTAACACAGCCGTTATGTTACAACAATAACATTAAGATCGGAAGTTCAAGTGCATTTTATAAGAGATGGTATGACAAAGGTATTATATTTATTAATGATCTAATGGATAACAATGGTAATCTGCTTCTTTTTAGATTATTTATAGAAAAGTTTAGAATACTTTCAAATTTTATAGAATATGAAGGTATTTAGGGAGTACCTTCAAAATCTGAATTTTGCACATCTGGCCATCAACTTTGCCCATTAGCAGTTTCTCTCATAACGGGAACAAAAAAGGGCTGTCGCCCTATTTATGAAGTTTTAAAAAAATCAGGTGTGCAACCGACATCTATTGCAAAATGGGGTCAATACGGTTTAAATATAGACAGAGAATGGAATAAACTATTTAAAATACCTTCCATTTGCACAAAAGATACAAAGTTACTATGGTTTCAAGTAAAAATGAATCACAGAATTACTGCCACAAACCTCCTTTTGACAAAAATTAAATTAAACAAGAGCTGTCGGAGAACAGCGCAGCTCGACTATTCGATTTTTCAGAGAATAATAAATTTATAGCTAGTATATACCATCAGAAAACAAGGCTACAACAATGTGGGGTGGGGTGGAAGCACAACATAACTATGTGTAAGAATTGACCAAAACTACACAGAAATATGTAAAACAAAAAAATATCTAGTTTTGAGTGGGGTGCGGGGTGGGGGTGGGAGAGAGGCAGGGATGGATGGTGGGGGAGTGGGGGTGGTGAGGGCAACATATATGTGTAAGAAGCTATGTAATAATTCACCAAAACACAAAAATATGAAGAACAAATTAATTAAAAAATCGAGTTTGAGGGGTATGGGTATATATATATATAATATGGGTAGAGGCAGGGGATGGGGAGGGTAACATATATGTGTAAGAATTGACTAAAACAACAAAGAAATATGTAAAAAAAAAAGTTTCAAGTGTCGGGGTGTGAGTGGCGTGGGTGGGGGGGGGGGGGGGGGGGGGGGGCGGGGAGGGGGGAGGGGGCGGGGAGAGGGCAACATATATGTGTAAGAATTGACAAAAGCAACACAGAAATATGTAAAAAAAAAAAAATAGTTTCAAGTGGGGGTGGGGTGGGGGGAGGCGGGAGTGGGTTGGGGCGGGGGGGAGTGGGCAACATATATGTGTAAGAATTGACTTAAACAACAAAGAAATATGAAGAAGAAAAAAGAGTATATGTGTAAGAATTGTCAAAAGCAACACAGAAATATGTAAACAAAATAGTTTCAACTGGGGGTGGGGTGTTGGGTGGGCGGGGGGAGAGGCGGGAGTGGGTTGTGGCGAGGGTAGGGGGCAACATATATGTGTAAGAATTGACTAAAACAACAAAGAAATATGTAAAAAAAAAAAAAAAGTTTCAAGTGTAGGGGGGAGGGGGTAAAAGGCGGGGGATCGGGAAGGTTGCAACATATATGTGTAAGAATTGACTAAAACAACAAAGAAATATGTAAAAAAAAAAAGTTTTAAGTGTGGCGGAGAGGGGGTGAAAGGCGGGGGGTGGGGAAGGTTGCAACATATATGTGTAAGAATTGACTAAAACAACAAAGAAATATGTAAAAAAAAAAAAGTTTCAAGTGTCGGGGTGTGAGTGGCGTGGGGGGGGGGGGGGGTGGCGGGGGAGGGGGCGGGGAGAGGGCAACATATATGTGTAAGAATTGACAAAAGCAACACAGAAATATGTAAAAAATTAATAGTTTCAAGTGGGGGTAGGGTGGGGAGGAGGCGGGAGTGAGGGGGGGGGGGGGGGGGGGGGGGGGGGGGGGGGCGGGGAGGGTTGCAACATATATGTGTAAGAATTGACTAAAACAAAACAGAATTATGGGGGGCGGGGAGGGTGCAACATATATGTGTAAGAATTGACAAAAGCAACACAGAAATATGTAAAAAAAAGAAATAGTTTCAAGTGGGGGTGGGGTGGGGGGAGGCGGGAGTGGGTTGGGGCGGGGGTGAGGGGGGCAACATATATGTGTAAGAATTGACTTAAACAACAAAGAAATATGGGGGGAAAAAAAGAGTATATGTGTAAGAATTGTCAAAAGCAACACAGAAATATGTAAACAAAATAGTTTCAACTGGGGGTGGGGTGTTGGGTGGGCGGGGGGAGAGGCGGGAGTGGGTTATGGCGAGGGTAGGGGGCAACATATATGTGTAAGAATTGACTAAAACAACAAAGAAATATGTAAAAAAAAAAAAAAAGTTTCAAGTGTAGGGGGGAGGGGGTGAAAGGCGGGGGATGGGGAAGGTTGCAACATATATGTGTAATAATTGACAAAAGCAACACAGAAATAGTTTCAAGCGGGGTCGGGGTGGGGTGGGGGGGAGCGGGGGTGAGAGGCGGCAGTGGGTTGTGGGGGTGGAGGGGGCAACATATATGTGTAAGAATTAACAAAAGCAACACAGAAATATGTAAAAAAAAATAAAAAAAAATAAAAATCAAGTGTGGGAGAGGGGGGGGTGGGTGAGAGGCGGGGTGGGAGCAACATATATGTGTAAGAATTGACAAAAGCAACACAGAAATATGTAAAAAAAAAAAAAAAAAAAATCAAGTGTGGGAGAGGGGGTGTGGGTGAGAGGCGGGAGGGCAGCAACATATATGTGTAAGAATTGACAAAAGCAACACAGAAATATGTAAAAAAAAAATGTTTCAAGTCTGGGGGGAGGGGGTGAGAGGAGGGGGAGTGGGGGGGGGCGGGGAGGGTTGCAACATATATGTGTAAGAATTGACTAAAACAACACAGAAATATGTAAAAAAATTAAAAAAAAAATAAAAAAATAAAAAAAAAGTGTGGAGGGGAGTGGGGGCGGTGGGAGCCCATGCCCCAATATGGGGAAGGAGGGAGCCCATGCCACAATATGGGTGAAGTAATAAGATGCATAATGCTATAACAAATCCCAAACCAAAATTATAAATATATACATGCTTATATGCAAACCTAGATCTGCCTTTATTGCACATTTTATGGGCCATCACAATTTGGGTTCCGTGGGAGCCCAGCATTTGCAGAAGAAAAAATTACTTATCCAACCCTTTACAACATACTATAAGGAAACCAATTCCAAAATTTAGTTCAGCTAGGACAAGAAATGTTAGAGATATAGACCTGTTAACACAGCTTACACGCAAAATTTGATGTGAAACAGACATATTTTAAGGGCTATCAGAATTTGGGTTCCATGGAAGCCCAGGGGTTACAAGAACCAAAATTACTTAAGCAGCCCTTACGATAATTTTATAAGGAAGCTAATGGCAAAATTTGGTTGTGCTAGGGTACGAATTGTAAGAGATATAGACTTGTAAACACAGCTTACATGCAAAATTTGATGTGAAATGGGGCACATTTTAGTATCATAATTTGGGTTCCATGGGAGCCCATGGGTTACAGGAACCAAAATTGCTTATGCAGCCCTTAAGATAATGCTATAAGGAAGCCCATGAACAAATTTCGTTGTGCAAGGATAAGAAATGTAAGGAATATAGACTTGTAAACACGGCATACACGCAAAACTTGATGTGGGACGCCGACGCCGACGCCTACGCCAACGCTGACGCCGGGGTGATTACATAAGCTCTCTTATTCTTCGAATAGTCGAGCTAAAAATGACAAATGTAGTTTTTGCACTGATATTTCAGAAACCATTACTCATCTATTTTGGGAATGCAGATATTCAAAAACATTTTGGGATAATTTCAAGATTACTTGCACAGAAAAGAATGTACAAATTCAACCGGAATGGACTATGAAAATATTATTTTTGGTTCCATTCAATATGACATTGTTTTAAATAAATTACTTCTACATGCAAAATACTTCATATATAAGTGCAAGTTAGATGGGAGATTGCCATTCTTATGAACATTTTAAACCACAAATTAGATATCTATATCATACTTACAAAATAAACGCTATTAAACATAATCAATTGGAAAAAATTGAAAAGCCGTGATTGGCATATAAAACCCTTTTTTAATAATCGGATCCTTTTTCGTTAAATGTTACTCTGTGCTTTTAGGTAAATAACAACGGCAAAAACACCATAAATTGTACTTACTTGTAAATATATTATTGCACTACTTTTCCCATTGAGTAATGAATAGTCACATCTCCATAGCAACATATTGTCCTATTTTTCCCAGAATATAATAGGAAAACTAATAGGAGATATTACATAGGTCTGGTATAAAGTCACAGGTATGTCTCAGTGTTCTAATATTGTGAGTGTCTATGTAACATAACTTTCTTTCAATATAAATATATGTAAATCATCCACTGGGTTTTTTGAAAAGAAAAAGTTTGTTTGCAATTTCAGAATGAATGCAAAAAATAAGTAAAGTTTATCATTTGAAGATTGTGAAATTAAATGTCTTCTAAGTTTTAAAGGGATACATGCCAATCATGGCATATTATCCACTGAAGATATTTTGAAATATATACATATTATTGCAATGCCTCCCTTTAAAAAAAATTGCCAATATTTATATTTGCACTCATTCTAAAATCGTAAAGAAAGAAAAAAAACTCCCCATTTGTTTATGTCTATATTAAGATATGCTTTAGTCTAGCTTCTGTAAATATGTGTTTTATTATATTTAAATACATATTTGATGCATAGTTTATCATATAACTGTACGGTTTGCTGAGGGCTGGCCCAACCCGACCCTCACAAACCTATGACGGGGTGAATAAATGGTGATTGAAATTTTAAAAAAAAGCATGACTGTCCGATACTTTGTTCTGCTCCAAAATTCAAACACTGTTCAATTTAATTTTTGAAGAAATCAGAATGTGTTTGTAAATTTAAACAACATTCAATTGCCCACATATTCTCTCCTCCAAATATCTGAAGGCAATTACGCCTTTACTATCTGATTATTTACTTTATTTAGTCTCGTCATAGGTCTATTTGGGTCGAGGCCATCCCACATAAGCCTTACAAAGTACATACATATTATGCAATAAGTCACATATGACTCTTGAGCACCATTTCATAACTAACATTTCTAATATATCAATGGTGTTAATATAAATATTACTTAGAATCATGTTTATAAAATACAATGTTATATTAATCTAACAATGTCAAACATGAAATGCACTATTCTTTAGTAACAAGTGTTTTTTAGGTTATGCACATTTTAAGTAATATAATGTTGTTTACGAACCCTGCCTACGATTTTATCTTCCGTAGGGAATGTGATCGTTTTTATTTTTATTTTACCAGATCCAAATTGAACGCGATTTCATTTTATTTTCCTTTCCGACGCAAACACATAAATAACATCAATGTCCAAATTTTATTGTATTGTTTCCTCCTCCGACGGCACTTCATTGTCTTAATGGTTCGTAAAAAGAATAATAAAAATGTCTTAAGTAAAGCTATATGCAATGTACGAAGCATTTGGAAAACAATCCTTCCTATCAGGAGTGTAGAAAGATAAGATTCTCTGTTCTACAAATTGAATATATTTTCTAGTAATTTACATACAAAGCACAACAATAAAACCGTTTAAGTTGCCTTTCTTCATAAACAGGTTTCGATTCATGCTGAACTTCATCACTCACAACCGGAACTGCATCGTCCATTTCCGGAAGTCAGTGTTTGCCGGTTAAAGGAAGTAGGTGTACAAGTCGAACAGAAAATGTAGGTTTCACAGAACACAGTTAACCACAAACACGCATTATAAACAAACGATACATACATTGTTAATAAACAAGTCATGTTACATCCCAAATACAAACGGGTTGAAAATAGGGCTACCGCTTTGGAACGGTGAGTGGTAAAAAGAAAAGCTGCTTTGGGTTTAAACCAGGTTCTACGGTGCACCAAACCTCACCCTTACCCCATTGTCATCCCAATGAAACGAGGACAGTGTAAATAAAAATATCCCGCCAGGTTATATTCTCTAACAAACAAGGCAGCCTTAATAGGCAATATAAACACACAGATGACCAGGTATATATGAAACAAAGAATAACATGGAAAGACACAAAGCAAGTATTCAGTGACTTGGCAGAAGCCAGAGCAACAAGAGAACAAACCATTAATGGTACGACAACATAGGGTCCACTATCTGTCATATTTTCACTAAATATGTGTTGCAAAATAATAGTCATAACCTCTTTTGATAAACCTTTAACAAGTGTATTAAAAAGTGTATGAAAGTGATTATGACCAAGGATCTTACGAAGTTTGTAAATCACATCATCATAGACTTCAGGTTGTGATAGGAATTGTCGCAAAACAGTTCTTAAATGACTTTTACATTCTACAAGAAGATACGATTATAACAAAAGTCGTAGTTTATGATAACAGTAGCCCTGATGGAGTACTGCTTAGTTATACAAATATTATTAATATTAAAGTCCTCAGCACGACTACAAGCTCTAGAAAAACGAATAAGTTGAGAAATGTAGATCCCATAAGATGTAGCTCGGGAATATCCCCATCTACGTTGACTATATTTAACATTCTAATACACCCGCACTATATAGCTAGTTTAAAATATCTCGTTATATTGAACGATATATCACTGTAATGTTTCCAACGTTAGGAGAATAAGCATTGCGCATTGCGCATTACGCATTGTAACGTATGCAACGTTAGGAGAGTAAGCAAAGCAATGCGAAAGATTTCAGATGTGTGCGTTATTTTCACATTTTAGGGGTATTAGAATAGAAATAGAACATCGTTTACGGTGAATTATCTATAATATATCACGGTTTTTCGTTCAGTTGTAAACAATAATTTCACTCGCCCTTCGGGCTCGGGAAATTATTGTTTACAATTGAACTCCAAACCGTGATATATTAAACGATAATTCACAGTAAACGATGTTCTATTTCTTAAATATCAAAATAAAAAGCATCTCTCTTGTCATAGATTTTACTAATTATTTCTCCAATTTCTAAAGAGAGATTTAAATTGAGAATAGAACCAGTAGTATCAGAAATGCTAGCCTTCTTGAGTAGAAGTTCTTTAGGTCAGATAGTATTAACCACAGTAGAAATGAAAGGATTGTCAATGTTCAATATGTCATCCAGATACCGGGAGGTGTCATTTAAGGTTTCAATTACATCTGCCTGAGTATCCCCCAACACCCCCACCCACCCCCATATTATTACATTGTGTATTAAAGGAACGAAGAGTAATAAACCCTGTGGGCGTTTGCGGGTTTTCTAACTAGATGAAAGAGTAACGACGTCTCTGCGTTTCTATATCTAATCCTCAACTATCCACGTCTATATCAAAAAACATCGGAAGTGACGTCAAACGACGCCACGCATCAACTCGCGTCAATAACGTCACATGATAATAACATGAAATTGCGCTAAATGAGAGTACCGACCCCCTTTTCGTACGCCGGATTCCGACCCATATTAGCCAGTATTCCGTACGCCATGTTGTGGTACGCCGTACGCCGACATCGCAGTTTTTCATACGCGTACGCCGTATTTTTCTCAAAAAATATTTTTTTCCATCCAAAAAGTCAGACACAGAGCTAATTTATGTCGTAGATTGCTGGAAATGCCATTTCAGAGCACCTATGTTTCAAAATTTTCCGTGGGGGCATGCCCACGGACCCCCCTAGAGAGCTCGAGCCCTTCGGGCCCTCGGGCTCGGCCGCTGCGCGGCCTCGCATGGTTCAAATAGTATTCCACATGCCAACCCTCTGTTAGGGAGTATTCCAGATGCCATGCCCAAAAAAAGCCAGTACTCCAGATGCCAGGGGGGTTGGGGTTGGTACCCTCCTAAATCCCCGACATACTGGGGGCCGCAAAATGCAAATGTACTAGCTGAAATTGTTTAAAGTCATAAACAATACTCTGAAGAAATGCATCAATCCTTAAATCAATTAAAGTTTATCGTTACTTATATCTCAAGAAGCTATGTTAAATACGGATCACTGCTGAGAATAACGTATTAGACATGTTAAAGTCCTTCCGATTTTCTGAATCTAAATGTCTCTCTGTGAATAGAAATTTACACTGTAAGTATATATCTTGCAACATATAACTTACTGAAGACAATATTCTTCAAACACTCGTAAAAATGTATGAATTTACATCACTTGACGAAAGTTCATTGTCTTTAAAACTTCACTGCGAAATGTGAAAACTATCGCGATTTAAAGGTTAATGGTCACTATTTTCAGTGATTTCAAGAGGGTATAACTTCGCTATAGGTCTTGTTGTATAACCATCACTGGTACGGATCTTCGCAGATCGTGTATATCCGTCTCTTCCGGGAGTAAGTTCTTCCACGACAGCAAGTTTCCATCGCAACCTCGGAATCTCATCGTGCACCTGCACCACGTCACCGACTTGTATCGTCTGCTCATTTTTACCGGTTTTTGTATGCCGTTCTCGTAAGGCCGTTAAGTATTCGTTTTTCCACCTAACCGAAAAACTCTGCAGTAATGTTTGTAGTTTTCGAGCCCGTTTGGAAATATTCTGCTGGTTGCTTCCAATTTCGAACTGGATGTCGTTCTGTGATAAGGATGTAAGTCTCCGCCCATGAAGTAGATGTGAAGGAGTGAGTGGCACGGGTTCCAACGAATCGCCGGAAGTGACGTAAGTCAGTGGTCTGTCATTAAGTACGGCTTCAGCTTCGGTTAACACCGTCTGGAGAGACTCGAACGTGACACAGGTACGGCCAAGTGTTTTCTTTAGTGTGGTTTTAACAATGCCGATCATTCTCTCCCACCATCCAGGTTTCCATGGCAACTTGGCAACATATTTCTCACCAGAAAACGAGATTGAAGTTTGTTGATAGTCTGTCATACCACTTTTCTCTTCTTTGTGAATGTCACTGGACTGGATACCCATGCTTTCAAGATTCCAAAATCTTTCAAGGTCGAAATCTTGTGGAAGTGAAGTTATATCGTTCAAGGCGAAGTCGGTTCCATGACCATCTGCTGCTGCTCGAACCGGACCGGAAAGGAGATTTGACAACTGCGGTAGGTCCTTCATCACGGATAACAGTGTATTCGACGATTTTCCAGTAACTATCTGCACCAACCAAAAGCTGAACTTCAAACGTTAAATCATCAGTCACCGGATGTGCTAATCGGAGTCCTTTCAGGTGCGGTAAGTTGGTATTACTACGGATGTAATTCTGTAGAGGAACAGCTATCACTAGAACTATAAGCACATTTATTGGAATTATTTTACCGGACGTGGTAACAATTGAAATAGTCGATGTTTCCAGGTGACGAATTTGATTTTTCTCACTTCCGAACGAGGCCAAATTAATGGTATCTGTCTCTGTTCGAGTTATATGTAATTTTTCTGCTAGACTTGACGTAATAAACGACCTTTGTGATCCTTCATCGAATAGGATATTAGTGTCCACTGAACAATTCCCGGTACTAACTGGTGCTATAGCTGTTTTCAACAACACACGAGAGTCTCGTATGCTGTACAGATGTAGAATTTAATACTGCAGCAGGACTGGAGCTATCTTTCACGTCACAGGTATGTAGTATTGCGGTGTTTTCCTCTCTGTGTACATTACCTGTATTTGAACTTCTGCTGTTTTCACCTGATTGTGACGTAGTCGTCTGACATATACTTGTATGGTGTTTCTGGTGACAATTTCGACATCTGTTTCTGGATTTACACTTTGAAACTTGGTGCGATCCCAAACAATTGAAACACAGACGTTTGTTTTTACGACTGCAATTCTAGATTCATAGTCTTTCATTGTACTACAGTCAGTTGACCAATGAAGATTACTAGAGCAAAATACACATAACTTGGTACTAGTTCTGTTACGCTGTTCTAACTGTGTGTTGGTTTCTCTTTTCTGCTGTTTACGATTTCGGGAACCGGAACTCGTTAGAAGAGACATAGTTGGCGTTCCATAGTCGTTCAAACTGCTGATCTGACCGGCTTCCATGACATTTATTTCCTCGGAGATTGCTTTACGTAGTTCCTGTAACTCAATGTTATTTCCCTTATGTTGTCGCGCTAAGTTTTTCGGTTCTTCAGAGGGCAGTTTATCGAAAATAACAGGTACAAGAAGCGTCCACAGGATTCTTGGTACTGACCGAGTGATTCGAGTCCCCGTATGTAATTTTCCATCTTGTCGTAGTAGTTTCTCAGACTCTGTAGACTGTTGCCTGGAGACGGAAGTTGTAGCAACGCCTGCATATATGCGTGTGTTATCTTATGAACCTGACCAAAACGTTCTAATAGCGGGGGCATATCAATACAGCTTTATCTGGGCTTCTTTTCTGAATAAGTAATATCAAAAGGTTGTGCTATTGTCTGTGCTATACAAGCACTTAAAAGGGATGGGAAAAGTATACGAAAATAGTTTGTATTGATTAATGTATCTATATAAGCCTTATCTGCAGTGGATATAGGGCATTTTATAACACCTTATCGTTAGTAAAATGTTTGATTCTCAGGTAAAATAGTGCACGTACCATCTCATCTGCCTAAGATGTAACTTCTCCCGCGTACATTTAGTACTTATCAGTGATTAAGATGATCAACATTTGTATTTACCAATACTAATCCGATTATTAAACGGTGTAGCAAGGATGATAAGTAATGTATACAGTCTGGTCTCAGCGAGTTGTTTCATTTAAGAACATCAATGCTTTTAAATAACCAACGACCTGAGACAGACTCTATCTGCTGTGTACTATAGTGTACTCAGAATAACAACCGTTTCCTAACTTCCCTTTATTGGAAGTTAGAGCATTGTATATCTCCGCCCCTTTAGTTTTTTCTGAATTAAACGAGTCTTCAAAGGAAATTCCACTAACAATTCTACAAATATAGCTCTGTTATCAAGAAAAGCGATTTAAATAGATGATATTTAAGATTTAAAACAAAGTGAAAAACACATTAATGAACTAAATTAATCTCTTAAGTAACCCCTTTGATCAAAACCATGTTAAAATAACATCATGCAATTGCAAAGACATTATATAATCAAACCTGTATAATTAATGAGCACAAATCGTTACCGATAACGCAATAGCACATGTTAAAATAACAACATGAAATGTCAAAAACGTAATATATTCAAACATGAATAATTAATGCGCACAAATCGTTAGCAAAAAACCCGTCAGTCAATAGTTGTACTTAATTAAAAACGTGTCTTTAAACCCGAGTCAGCTATTTTCCTCTCTTGTCTGTTCATGTTGCGTGCAAGCGAATCTCTTTTTTTCAGTATTTATCTGATTCAAGATCAGACATATTGTCTGCATCCTTCGAATTTTAATTATATATGCGTTAACTGTTCATGCTCTTGCATGTTGAACCATAATAAGGTAGAATTAATAATCAAGTAATTTATAAAAGCGATACTACAAGGCACCAATATGGTGATTGTCAACAGTGTGGTGCATTGCTTCAGTGTTGTATCGAGAAACTTTAATAATTAATACGATCCATGGTGAAAGTATGCAACATTCGCAACGAGCTCGTTTTGAATCATTTTACCGAACTCGTTTGATAAAATAGTGTCTTGCTCAGTAGTAATGAATCAAACGGTGTAGTTGATTCTGTTTTTAACTTTATTATTGGAAAATGTTGTATTAAGTAATAACCAACGAGCTGAGACACTCTATCTTTTTTGTAGCATGGTGTACTTAGTAACACTGTGAGGTCATAGCGAGTCTAAATTCCAATATCTGGTAATTGTACTAATGTATAGCCACGCTCCTTTAGTTACCTTAAAGTAAACGATTTAATGCTCTTCATCAAAGGAAATGTCACCGACCATGCTCCAACTAAATATATTCATAAAAAAATAAAACAAAGAAACTAATAACGTCAAAACTACACTGCAAAACTGTTTATCAAAACTCTATCCAGATGTTCAGGACATATAATAAGGTGTATGTGCCTATTAAAAGTATAGTTATATCAAATAGCAAACACCTCACTATTTTGTATTTAAAACTGAACAATTTATATTTATTTTATTCAGACAATGGCTTCTTCAATAGAACTGCCGATTATCGACATGTCAAAAGTGTACACTGAGCGAAAAGCAGTGGCCAAGCAAGTCCAAGACGGTTTGGAAAACACAGGCTTTCTCTTTATAGATAATATTGAAGGGCTAGACTATGACGGATTGTTCCAGGCGTGCAAGTGGTTCTTCGACAAACCTTTGGAATTTAAAGAAACAGTCATGAGAAACTTCTGGAATCCGAAAAACAAAAACGTGTATAGAGGGTACTTTGCCGTCTTGGAGGGAGAGCCAAGTAGAAAAGAAGGTTTTGAATTTGCGCGGGATATTGACGAAAATGATCCAACGGTCGCTAAAAATGACTTGTTTTACGAGAAGTCGCCCTGGCCGGAGGAGGATGGTACGTTTCCGTTTAAATCTTTTCTGCAGGGAACGTATGAGCTGCTGCATAACACGGCTATAGAAATTCTTCGTCTTGCTGCAGTTGGGCTAGACATTGAGGAAACTGCTTTCGACGAGCTTTTCGCCAAACGACCTTGTTCAACATTTCGCATTATGCATTATCCCCCTTGGAACGTAGCGCCTCCTACAAACGCCTTTACGGAAGATGGTAAAGTTGTGATAACTCCTGCTCACACGGATACAAACTGAGTGGGTTGAGGTAGATCCTCGTCCAGGGAGTCTGGTAATGAATATTGGCGATACGTTTTCTCGCATGAGAATATAGGGATCAATTTCATGTCTAAAGGTGGAGAGATACGGTCCATGGGTCCTGGACGTGATTAAGAATCAAAAGAAGTATTTTGAATATCGAGTGTTGCCAGATATCGAACCAGTCGACAAGCCAGAAGCTGATCAATCGAAATAGAAACAAATCGAAAATATGTCCTTCGATTTTACGGACTGCCAAAATAGTGTTTTTAACAAAGTGATGAACTTGTTCCTTGGTGCACTGTACAAATCATATATATAGCTATTATGGTTTTATATGGTTTTATATTTTGTACCTATTTGACATTTTTTATTTTTTACATACATGAGAGAAGCGTCGCCGTGGCCGTGGCCGTAACGACGTTGCGCCGAAACCTTCGCCTCTCACCGCTACGGGTTCGAATCCCACTGGGAGCTCGACTTGTGAGTGAGGAAGTGTCGATTCTTACGGATCGCGGGAGGTGTACAGTACTATCCAGGAAAATTGTGTGGTCTGCCTGAACAACCAAAAAATCTACCGTTATAATTTATGTAACCTTACATGTGTTGAACATGACGTAAAACACATGCAAACAAACAAACAAACATGCATTCGAGATCATTTCGACGTGAATTATTCCGATTATCAACACTTTGTTACAGTTGTCGCTTAAAGTCCCTTTCCCGCCAACAACAACCGAATTGTACAACATATGTATACCGTTTCTACTGACGACGAGATGTCTATACATATCCACTTGTTTCAATTATTAGTCCCCCTTCCGTCCATCTGTCTGTCCGTCTGTCATTTTTTGTCCGGACTGTAACTTTGTCATGCATTGTGGGATTTTTGTGTTGAAAAAACAGTAACCTTTGACAGCAGTGCAACTTCTGAATTGTTAAATAATTTCGGAAAATAGTTTTTTATATTAACTTGGCCCAAATGATCACCCAGGTCCGTAGCTCAAATGTCAAGGTCACACTTGGAGGTTAAAGGTCAGAAATAGGCTTATCCGGGATGTAACTTTGTCATATGCATCGTGCGACTTTGAAATAACTTGGCACAAATGTGCTAGACCTCCTCCACGTTAATTCTGCTACTGTCTATCACGCATGCACTTGAATAACTCTAGTATATTTACAGTCAGGAAGATCAGACTAAATGAACCCGTTGTTGCGAATCTTGTATTTGAACATGTATAAAAGTGAATTTATAAACGATAGTAGCGAGTTCAAACATCTGCAAAAATGTTTGAATGTTCATACTGTTCCAGAATGGCAACCCACCACAGGCAGACACCTCAGCAACCCATGTAATGAATTATAAAACTAGGAATAAAACATTTTAAGTTTATCAATACATTCGTTTATGCCCCTATGACTATAAACTAGGAACATGTATCCTTTTCAAGTAAACTAACCCATATTTAAAAAGTAAGCTGCAAAACTATTTTAACTACTTATAAATAATAAATGAAGGAGATATAATCTTGATTTTATACTGACTGCGTGAATGCCATTACAACCGCATTAGTCCCTACATGTATGAAATACCTAAGACGAAGATAGTTTTTGTTTGTTTGTTGTTTTTTGTTGTTGTTTTTACAAGTGGCCAGTTATTTAAGTAAATAAAACGTTCTATGTCATGGGGCTCGATCTTAGATATAGTATGTTCTAAAAATAAACTGAAACGGTCAATGATTTCGGACAAACAGTTCATTACTTACACGGTATATATACAAAAGTATCGGTTTATTATGTCGGACATCGTATTGAGAGGTTTACACAGTATGTGACGTCAATGAGCTTTAACCCAGATATATCCATATGACAGAAGACAATCGTAACATACCTGTCATAAGCGGACCCAATTTATGTTTACGGGGGAGGAGGGCAACATTAATATCCATCTTGTAAAGGAGTAGTAGTAGTAGGTGGAGGAGTAGGAGTTGGAGTAGCAATAGCAGTAGCAGTAGTAGTAATAGTAGTAGTAGCAGTAGAAGTAGCAGCAGCAGCAGTAGCAGCAGAAGTAGTAGTTGTAACACTATTTAGTAGTAGTAGTAGTAGTAGTAGTAGTAGCAATAGTAGTAGCAGTAGCAGTATCTCTAACCGCCCTGCCCCTCCACTTTATATCTGCTATTGGCTATCACGCATGCTCTTGATTTAAATTAGGATCATATTTGCAAAGTCAGTCAGGTCAGACCAGATTAACTGCTTGTTGAGAATCAGAGATAAACTGACTTCATCACTGTGCCTAGAAAGCATGTAAGTACCTTTATTTATGTTATTATTACATTAACTTTAACTAGAGAGAGTCCCTATTCTACAATACGCCTAAATATATTCAATAAAATCAGCAATTAGTAACATGCAAAACAACACTTCTCTGAGTCATTGAAATATATAACAATAATGAGTTGACGAGGAGATTAATTATTGGACTGGTAAATTGTTTGTAAATTTCAATGCAAAATCGAGCTAGTTGTATGTATAAACTTTATGTCGATTCTTTTCAATCAATTATAATTGATAAAAAAAGTGCTCCGGTTGTAGGCATGTACGTATGTGCATATATGTTAGCTATGCTTCTGTTAGTTACAGTTGCCAGTTTTTTGTTCGCGTGATCAGTAAATGTTGAACATTGATCATTGTCTTTGTATTAATGTTTTAGTGGCCAATAAACATATTTCTTTCGTACACTCACAATCGGCCTCCGTGCACTTCATCGTATAGTTGTTTACGTTATCCTTTGTATCTTCTCAAGTATATATACACATGTGCATGACACTTCATTCAGAAGGGACCAAGTTGATTAAACCTTTCAGTTGTCAAACTGATTAAGCCAAAGGCTGGTATTATATTAAAGCATGCCATGACGTTTTCAGTAATCTTCAAGTGTATAGAATCATTTTAGTTTATTTTGCCTTAGAAATTTGTACTTTCACCTGTATGTGGATCCTTTCAGCTGCAATTATTAACAAGATGAACAGCGGTCCAGTAGCCATGGCCACCGAACTAATCTCTCTGCCAATAATCGACATGGATTTTGCCAAGACCAACCGACAAGAACAAGCCAAGAAGATCGTCGATATCCTGGAAAATGTCGGTTTTGCTTTTATTGACAACGTCGATGGAATTGACTACCAAGGATTATGGGAATGCTGTCAATGGTTCTTCAGCAAACCAGATGAGTTTAAAAGAAAAGTTACGAGGAAGCAGTGGAACCCAGAAAACAACAATGTGTATCGAGGATATTTCCCTGTGGTACCTGGTGAGCCTAGCCGGAAGGAAGCATTCGAGTGCGCACGCGACGTTTCTCCTTCTGACAAAACCGTGTCACCTGATAATTGGTTTTATGAAAAGTCAACATGGCCAAAAGAAGACGGAACATTCCCTTTTAAGAAGTTCATGCAAAACCAGTACGAAGTAATGCACGAGACGTGTATGGAGTTGTTACGTCTATGCGCGATAGGCCTCGGCATACCTGAAGACTCGTTCATGGATATATTTGGCGACAAACCTTGCTCGACGTTGCGCATACTACACTATCCACCATGGGACGGACAACCACCTGAGAATGCAATAGTGGAAGGCGGTAGAGTTGTGACCACGCCGGAGCATACCGATTCAGAGTTTATGACTCTTCTTACACGATTTAATTTCACCGGGCTTGAAGTGATTGGAGCGGATGGTAAATGGGTGGAGGTGCAACCACGCCCCGGAAGCCTCGTTATGAATATAGGAGACACGTTCTCGCGCATGCTCGGTGGAAGATTCAAAGCCACCAGACATCGGGTGATGGATATCGGCGTAGACAGATATTCGGTCCCGTTTTTCCTAAGCCCGAAGTTCGATGGCGACATCGGAATCAACTTTCTGTCACAACACACAGGGGAAGGACCGACACACGTGCCAGAAAAATTCGGACCGTGGGTGTTACGGCTTCAAAAGCACGAGAAGAACTATTTTGAGTATAAGGTTTTGCCGGAAATAGACGAATAGACTTATAATTGTTCAAAGTATCCTTATAAACTATGCATGCACATTTAAGTAGTTGCAATGGTATGCTAGCTCATATGTTCAACTGTATATAACATTTTAAAAAAAAAGCTCTTAACACTAATGTTATAAGACATATGTCTACTCTTCAAAGCTACATGCTCTTGTTTGTTAATTATTCATGGATGAATTACCATCAGTGTGACAATCTGAAAACTCGGTATATAAACCAGAAATCGATATATTGTAAAATAGCAATATTTTACCTAGCCAAAGTATAGGTCCACAATGTATAGGTCCACTATTTACTATTTAAAAAAAGTGGGTTACATATAACACGAAAGGTATTTGATAATAATAATAATAGAGATAATCCGTTTTAATGAGGAAATGTACAGAAAAGAGAAACTGTTTAATGAATAAGCTAACAAATACAGACTGCTATAAATAGAGACACATTGGGCAGGAAATTTGAATATAAAAATGTAATTGGAAAATGTAAATTTTATTTGATAATATGCAAGCATGCACGCTTGAATAAAAAAGACATACAATTTACACTTGGAAAATGTAAACTTAGGACTTTTTGATTGCCATTATTTACAAAAATCACAATGGTCCGAGTGTTATGTTATACCGTTGCACAAGAAATGTGATGTGAATAATGTTGAGAATTTCAAAGGACCACATTTCACTCGAGTGTTTAACAACATACTCAATGATAGTATAGAGCATATATCGAGGCAATGTCACGTTTGCGTAAAATCATAAATACAATATATCAAACAGTTCATACCCCTCCAACCGCAAAACGGTCTCCGGGTTATTCAAAGAGGTCACATGGGTGATCACGTGGTTGCACAACTGCTCGGGAATTTGACAATTTATATGTAAATATATATATATGCGTTGCTTACTTATAACACGTACGGTTAATACTGATCATCATACCAAGGTTTCTTGAATTTACAAAGGCGTTGAATATCGTTTATTTAAAATAGAAAACTTTGCAATCTGGTAGAAGCCAAATCCACTAGAGCAAGATTTAGTGTGTAACTCATGAAGAACGGTATTTGCATCATTTTGCTTATTGCTAGCAACGAGTGTCGTTCTTACTCCCCAATCGTATAGACCCAGCTAAACTCGACGTCCCGAAGCATTCGTATATTTAAGCTAACGGAGTGCTATGTTTTTCATAAAAAATTGTTTTCTTTGCAGTGTCCTTACCGTTTTCACTATGAGCGTTTTGAGATAAATGAAAATCACGAAACTCCCACAAAGAACCATGCACTTTAAATAGGGGTTGTGTATCTTAAAAGAAGGTTGATGCATGAATACGTGTGTGCTTGTCATTATGTAGACGAAAAAGTAAACTTACAAAATATATACTTTTTTATTTAAAGTTGGCGAACCAAATATTTTGTCGGACCATTGTTTAGTTACATGCTACTTAGATTTTTCTAAACCAAACCTAGAGGCATCGCCCATGCACGATTACGTTATAAGTATGTATGGAGCAACGATAACAAAAAGTATTCTATTGAGAGTTTCAGTAAAGCAGAAATAAATGACAATTTGATTGCTTTAGATGGCTAAATAGAACATTGTATGACTAATGAGGATATTTATTCATGCATTCATGATTTCAATGCCATTATTGATGATGTGTCTTCACTAGTTTTTAAACGCAAAATTAATTACAACGACAATGCTAAAGCTGATATTCCCGAATTGAACAATACCCATGAAAACCCATGGTATAATGATGAGTGTCATGAAAGCAATTTTTTTTTTTTTCAAATGTTAAATAAATATAGAGAAAGTAAAGGCGACATAAATATAATTAATATGGTTAAAGCTCGGTCACATTAAAAATCAATTGATAGATATTGTAAGACGGATTATGATGGAGTCAAAACAGCTACTTTTGTAAACGCAAGACATAAAAATGCAAAGTTATATTGGAATATGTTAAAAGAATCATCAGGACTTAAAGTTTTCAAGCCATGTTTTGTTTCATGAACATTTTTATGTTCACACATGTTATTTAAATCAAAATCATTACACAACAATATATTTCTGCATGCCTTATTTAATGTCTGCTTTAAAACCGGTACAATTCCTACAATTTGAGGTAAAAGTATTATTAATCTTATTCCGAAGACAAGCTCCGCTGACCCAAGAGAACCTATATCTTACAGAGGAAAAAAATTAGCTTCGCCTATGTATAAACTTTATAGTTCGGTGTTGAATAATAGACTTTATATATGGTCTGAAGTTGATAATAAAATAGTCGATGAGCAAAACGATTTTAGCAAAAGTTGTAGCACAGTACACCATATTGCCTCATTAACAAATATTATAGAAACTAGAAAAAAGCTTAAGTTATCAACATTTTGTTCTTTTATAGATTTTCGTAAAGCATATGATTGATATTGTTAAAGCTATGTATGGAAATGTAAAATCAAGAGTTAAGTATGAAAACGAACTATGGGATGCATTTACATGCTATTTAGGGGTACGTCAAGGAGAGAGTGTTTCTCCATTTTTATTTTGATGTATATTAACGAAAATATCATCTATACGGCAAGCAAATAATACTTATTTTTACATACAACTTAGTAGCGGTTTTAAATATATGTTTCTCTCTGGGACTATCAAGAAATGTTCATATGACATTTAAGAGTTAAATGTGTTAATTTATAATGCTACAAAAAGGGTGGCCATTCATCTTTAAGCCAACAATTATACCATTATCTGCGTTTGAACAATTTTTTAAAGCAGTTAATAGCCCAGACGATGAGTTCTATGCTCCAGATGAAGATATTAAACATTCTAATGAACGTTATGAAAATAACGAATTTAATAATGTTTGAAACAAGGGAAAACGACCTTTCAGACAAAATTTTCACATTTTATGTTTTTTGATGTTTATGAAACACGCTGATTTTCTCTTTAAAAATCTCTTTATTTTATGTTGATATCTTAATTGAAAATGATATTATCTCAAATTGAAAATTAATTTTGACGTTGACGTCGGCGTCTTGGACGACGTTGTTGATTAAATAACAACAAAACATAAACAAACCATTTTCTATAGCATCAACTATTTATATTAAGAAAACGTATTCCCTATGACTTAATAACACAGGTAAAACACAGAAGTGACGAGAAATTTGATTAGTAATTGTGATTAATTAATGATTAGTAATTAATTGATTACCGGCCAACGTCATAAATTGTTATTTATGACGTTGTCGTCTAAACTTCCGAAGAGACGTTTTCATGTGTTGCGGCTCATATTTTAAAGTGGATGAGATTGAAAAATCAATTAAGCAACTAAATTTAAATCGATCCTCTAGGCCTGACATGTTATTTTTCAATGAATTTTTCATTCATGGTAAAACTATTTTATCACCAGTTATTTGCAAATTGCTTAATAAAGTGTTTGAGGTTAGTTATTTTCAAGAGGTCTGCTGGTCAGAAGGGTATGTTATTCCTTTATACAAAAAGGGCAGTATTAATGATGTAGAAAATTACCGAGGTATCACTTTATTCAGCTGTTTGGGTAAATTATTTAAACGCATATTGAACAATAGATTATCGGAGTGGGCAGAAACATACAGTGTTCTTATTGAAGCACAAGATGTACTGTGGATAATTTATTTGTTTTACAGGCTTTACCTACACATATTTTAAACCAGGGAAAGAAATTGTATTGTGCATTTGTCGATTTCACTAAGGCCTTTGATTATATTGTGCGTGAAAACCTATGGTATAAATTAACTAAGTTCGATATACGGGGAAAGATTCTTGATATTATTAAATCGATGTATTCATGTGTTAAGTCTAAAGTCAAATATTATAACCAATTGAGCAAGGATTTTTATTGTGTTCTTGGCGTTCTTGACGTTAGGCAAGGGGAGTGTCTATCGCCATTGTTCTTTTCCATAAATTTAAATGACATAGAAGATACATTCATTCATAGTGGCCTTGAAGGTCTCGATATCAATATGTTTAAGATGTTTATGCTTTTATATGCAGACGACATAGTTTTGCTTTCTAACACTGCAGTAGAGTTACAAGATTGACTTCTATATTATTTAATTATTCCAAAGAATGGAGATTAAAAGTGAACTGTACTAAAACAAAAGTAATGGTGTTTAGAAAAGGTGGAATATTACCACGCAATTTAGTTTTACTTATGATGACGTTTCATTAGATATAGTTAGCAAGTTTACATACTTAGGTATAGTTTTCTCTACGGGAGAATCTTCATCAGATGCAGAAACTACCCTTGCTGGTCAAGCACAAACAGCTATTTTTAAAATGAATAGGCATTTGTATAAATTTACATTTGTATCACCAAAACATGAATTAGATTTGTTTGATACAGAGATAACTCCAATTTTAAATTACGGAAGTGAGGTGTGGGGATTCGTACACGCTATATCAATTGAAAGAGTGAATTTACAATTCTGCAAAACTATTTTGGGTGTTAAAAAGACTCAAAATTATTTTATTGATGGTGAACTTGGTAGAACATTATTTATTACAAGAAGATATTTTATATTTGTTAAATATTGGTTAAAAATCATCAGCGTACATGAACATCAATATATAAAAATATAATGTATAACATGGTGTTAAATGACTGAAATATATCCTCTCACAAAAAATCTGGGTTTCACAGTTGAAACACGTATTGTCCTCTCTTGGGTTACAACAAAGTGTTGGTAATTGTAAATTATTTCTTGCAGTATTAAAGCAACGGTTAAATGACAATTTCGCTTAAAATTGGCATAGTTGAGTAGATATTTCCACCAGAACAGTGATTTATAGGAGCTTTGCTTCTTTTCAGTTTCAACCATATCTTGATAATATAAATATTTTCAAACTGTGTCAAGCACTTACCAAATTAAGGGTATCTTCTCATAGGTTGCAAACTGACGCGGGAAGATGGGTTAAATCAAACAGAATTCCTGTTAATGATAGATTATGCTTATTTTATAATAAACTTGAAGATGAATTTCATTTTGTGATCGAATGCTAAACGTACGCTGTCTTAAGAAAGTAATACATTCCACAATATTTTTACAAGAGGCCAAACATGATGAAATGTGTGGAATTACTAAATTCACAAAATAAAGTATGTATTCACAAGCTTTGTACCTTTGTTTTAAAAGCATTTAAATTACGAAACAAAACATTATATAGAAATTAGTAAATACAGGTAATTACTTTACCGAATGTATTGTGAAATGTATGTTTCAGTACTTATTTATATTGAGTCCACTTAACGAATGACAGAAATTGTTGTGCGTATGGGCCTTAGTGAGTGAATGCGTGCGTGCGTGCGTGCACTGTATAAGTGGATTTTGCGGTGACTGTCTCAGATTAACTAAAATGTATTGTTTGTAAAATCCTTCACGGTTGCCATGTTTTTTGAAACTGTATGTTGTATCCTAACGGGCTTTTAAACCTATTGGAATTTGGAAATAAAGTTATCTATCTATCTTTATAATATCCGTTTTAAAATTCGGAGACAATGAATATGGTACACACTTTGGGAAAACAAACATCTGTTTTGTCAACTCGTTTAATACTTACTGTGTTTTAATGAACTGTGCGCTAGACAATCGTGTAAGGAACGACGTGTTTGGAGATATTCTATATAAAGACACTTATATAAATTTACACATTCATGATAAACTGTCCTTTTTATTGCATAATTGTCCTTGCTGGAATTCAATAAAAAATAATTATCGCACAGTGTATCAACAGAAAATCTAGTGGAAAATAAACTCAAAAACCAAAACCGAGGCGGTTGATAAGAAAATGACTTCCGTCCTAAGCATTTTTCGATAATTAGAAAAAAAATCAATTTTTCAATGTTGTGTGCCCAGATACTTCATCCCATTGGTGGAATGTTATGCAGAACAATTTAAATAAAGGATCTCAGTAAGAAACATGGCGTAAAAAGGTGTTTTTAATATAAAAAAAAACGAAGCCTTTGAAAAATGATTACTTTTGTACCCAGGTCATTCGACCTTATTGTAGCTTTGTTCATGCTGTCTCTAACAAGCTTTTATCATGTTTTACACATGTGTTAAGTGTCGTTATTCTGTTAATAAAGCGAATGCTATTGTATTTTACTGCTCTTCACCACTTATTAAATAAGTTGATGTATTAATCAGAAGAAAATCACGTGTGGTGTGGGTGGTGGTTTGTAAATAAATTTAATTAATAAATGTTTGTGGATCTGTTTATATATTTCAACACGTGGTTTGTGTTGCTGAAAAATCTCTGTGGTGTAAGGCAACATCCTTTTCTTTCGCGAAGAGAGACCCAGGTTTGAATCAGCACGTTTGAGTTGTACATATTTATAAACTTTGTTTTATTTTTTAAATAAGTTTTCCAGACAAAGTACTGAAGAGGTAAGCAGAAAAACAAAATGCCAATGGATCGCTTAGGCTGAATCTGTCGCAGTCAGGTAGCTCTTATATAAAATAATAAATCTGAATGTAAATATAATTTGGTTTGGTTTGTGCTGCTGTTACAAATTATGTGGTTTAAGGTAACATGCTTTTCCATCGGGAAGTTCGAATCCTCGCGGAGAAATCAGCTTCTCACCTACCACATATTTTTTCAACGGAAGGACCAGTGCTGTTCTCCTAAACAGTTTAACTATTTTACGAAAGGCCCCCAGCCTTTCTGTGCTTTCAGCACGTTGATTTAATAATTGATGTTGTTTTATTTCTCCATATTTTATATTGATCCCAGTTTTTCAATTTATGAATTAAATCTCTGAGTGCTCTTGCATTGTGAATTTCATCAGTATATCCTGGAAGAGTTCTAGTTTTTATTCTTTTAGTTTTAATTGGAGCATGTTTAGCTAAAACTAAATTTATTTTTTATATAAGAAATCTAATGAATCATTTGGATCGGCAAACATTTCACACTCTTCAAGACAGCTGTTTTGTAAATCAAAACAAAATTTAGTTTCATCAACATTATTATAACACCTATAGGTCATAACTTTATGACTATTTTCTCTATTTTTTCCATGCTTGATATTTCTTGTAAATAAAACTGGAAAGAGGTCACCAATACAATACAATGGGACTTTAATTTCACTTAAATTTTCTGGGTTTGTACTATAAACATGGTCTATTATAGCAGATGTACTCCTTATTGCTCTGGTTGGTGTTTTAATAACATAATCATGAATAACCGCATTCCATTTAATATTTCTGAAACCTTCTTCTGGAAAATATTCAATATTGAAGTCACCAATTAAATTAGTTTCTAGTTTTAAAGAATATGACCGGGCTAATTGTGATTTGTAATGATATATCCAAGATTGTGTCGATTCAGGAGGTCTATAGACAAACTTTAACAAAAAGGGTTTGTTGTTTGTTACATTAATTTGAATCCACAATGACTCGATATCATTAGTTTCAATGTCACTTCTAAGTGAATAAAAAATAGTATTTGCAATGTAAATCAGTATACCACCGCCCTTTCTACCATTTGTACGATCCATTCGCTCAGTAGTATATCCATCAATATGTAAGATGCTTATAGTATCATTTAAGAACGTTTCGCACAGACCTAATACATCAACTGATTTAGACTGACATAAAGGAACTTTCAATTCATCCAAGTTGGCAACGAATGCTGTATATTTAATCCTACAACATGTAAACATTTGTTTTTAAATGTTAATAGAGTTTGTACATCATCATGGGTCAAATATTCATTATTCAATAACTTTAAACATTTTTCGTTATTTGATATTTGACATGTATCATCTGAAACTTGACTAATTTCCTTGGACTGGTATAGAGTAGTATTATTGATTGTGAAATTATTCGTTGTAGAATCATTACAAGAGCACTTCAATAATACTGACAAATACTCGTTATTAACCAGATTTATTTGGAGGGACCCACTGTTTTGTAAGCTAGATCTGCTATTGTAATGTTCTTTTAATTGCGCATGCGCAAGCCTAAACATTCTCTTCCAGCCAAAAAGTTATAGAGAGCGGTATGTTGTTGTTCATGTTCAGAAAAATACTGATTTTTTCCTTCCCTTTAAGTCATTTTCTTTATTAGTTTGCATTACCTTAATGATCCGATGTTAGCAAGTATTCCGCCATACATTCTATTCACGATGCAATCAAATTAGTCAGATTAATCAGATTTGTGTTTTGTCTAGATGCTTTTGTCTCGTAACGTAAGCATATACAGCTTTATATTGCCATTAATTATGATCATTTCTGAATTTATACTGGCGAGCTCCTATTGGGTGTAAAGTTTTGTAATGCATATTTTCACTTTGTAATTAATTTGGATAACCCTTTCTTTCCTTGCAAGTAAGCGTGTTAAATACAGTGGGCCCATGCATGTATCATGCTCTCATTTAGATGGCCTGCATTGGTGACCGAATTCGATGCATTCTATCCGTGCACGTGTATGACATAGCTGACGTTATCGGGTACTTGCCAGATTTCCGCTACATATAACACTTATTGCGAGATAAAGGCTTGAGTTTTAAAGGTATATATATATATATATATCATTTATAAATAAATTAAATAAAACCAAAAATATATATATACATAAAAAAAAGAAAGATTAATCCATAAATAAATCAAATAATTAATAATACACTAATAATAAATAACTAAATACATAAAGATGTATATAAATACGCCATTGAATAAATAGTTGAAGGATTTCACATTGACAATATTAACAAATTAAACATAATAATCAAAGTACTGCGTACTGAATGGCTAAAACATTAGTAAGCAAATGGTTTTGAGCTTTTCCTATAGTCAACATTAAAGATTGTATGAATTGTTATGATTTTAATTGGCGAAGTTATTCTTGTTATATGTTATAGATCTCTCAAGCCGAGGCGTCCTTATCCACTGAGTAAGAGACCGCTGAATCTTCATCTGAAGTTTATGATTTTTTTTAGTTGTCGCCATGAACTTGTATTTGTAAAATTGTATATTTAGCTGTGGCGGCCATTTTCAATTTCCGGCCGAACTGATTTTTACTTAGGACCAACTAGACATCAAGAGTAATATTCCTGTAAAGTGTCATGCAAATCCATCAAGTTTTTTCAGAGTAATCGCCACTCGTTTTTCCTATATAACTATGTAAACGATGATGGCCGCTGATGGCCATGTTAGACATCGAATCGAAATGACTTTTGAGCAGGACCAACTACATGTCATGTCAGCCATTTCAGTAAAGGTTTCAAAGCAATAATACTTAATTTATAATACATATGTGATTAGAATCAAACAATACGGTTCTATTTTGCTTTATTTTCCTTTTATTTATCCATTGTATCATATAACAAAAACAACATTATTTTCGTTTATATTTTTAGAATAGCGCCGCAAATAACATCGAAAACAGTACCGGGTCCCGCAAATTAAACGATCCTTAACAGGTGCGCGTTCCCGGAGTTATCTGAGGTTTTCCTACTGAGCAATGATCTTGATCATCTTCGAAGCTTTGCCCTGTACATTACAAGCGTCGCAAAAATCTAGACAAATCGTTGGACTGAGATACTACTTCAGTAAATTACGTCTGGTCTTGAAAAATATGGTAACATCCGCGTTTGGTGTCAGACCGGTGAAAATCAGCCCTATGAAAAGCCCATTGAACACTATGCAATATAGGCTATATTTGGAGATCAGTCACAAGTTCCACAACATTCGTTCGCTTGAATACACTTTTATTCTGTGTATTACACACATTTGTCTAGCAAACGGTCCCATATCTGGAATAAAACAACGGTTCAGTTTTTCAATACTTCGCATCATTCATTCACATTATGCGTATTTTGAAATAAACATCTGTCAAAACCACATCTCTACCTAACCTCTGTGCTCATACTCTCCAAAGAAATGATCCTGACAAACACAGTAAAATACTTACTATTTGTGACAACAGTCATACTACTTTAACCTCAGGTTAGATTTAACAATGAAATAGAAACTAATCTTGGGGAAAACACATGCAAACTAGAAACTTTGGATTCTTTCAAGGAACTATTTCAGCACACTACGACCCGGAAGTACTTCCTGACTGGTCTGACACCGTTTATATTGTTTTCGCCAAGTAATAATAATAGTAATAGGCATAATATAAGTATCTATACACATATATACTAAAAAAAAGGAAGAAGAAGGAGAAGAGAAGAGAAGAGAAAGAGAAAGAAAGAGAAAGGGAAGAGGAGGAGAAAGAAGAAGAGGAAGAGGAAGAGACGAAGAAAGAAGAAAAAAGAAGAGAAAGAAGACTAGGAAGGAAAAGAAATGCTAATACATGTTATATACATAAATAATTAACGCAGGAATAATTCATTAAATACAGACTGGACTGTTAATTTAACCTTCATAAACTAATAAATACATATTCGAATGAATGAATGAATGAATGAATGAATGAATGAATGATAAATTGATTGAATGAATGGTGTTTTACGGCACGTCGATACATAAATAGGTCATATTGCGCGCAAAACATGAAGGAATGAAGTAGTAATTAAAAATAATGTAAACGTATAAAGATAAAACTATCTACAAATAAGGGATGATATGGTAGCAATATAAACTATGTATATATGTAAATCAACAAATGCCCGCCAACGGCTTGTAAACAAGCTAATATATATAGGAAAATATTCTATTGATTTATAAAGTCTGATATGGATACTATTAGCAAACAGGGTAATAGGTACTTTAATGTACGTAAGTGTCGCAAGATTACCCTAGTGGTTGGGAATAACTCAGGAAAAAATCAATGACGATGACTGCATTTAGATAAGTGTAATGCAACTTTTAAAATATGTTAAATATATACTCAATTATTATCAAGAAAAACAAGCGAATACACAGATGAAATATGAAAAAGACTGTTCTCATGAACGTTGAAGACGTTGGTAGTATTATCACAAATACTAAATGTGTCGACTGACTATATATGACACTAAAGTGTTCTTGCAGTTACAACAATGTTGATGATCACAAACGTTACAAAGAATAATGCGCGATTCCAATGATGGGTGATTGTCATCAAAAGTCTTCTATAAGGGTTGATGACGCGATGATTAAGATGACGCAAAAGGCTATGCTGACGCGATGAATAACCTCCACCATGGTTGTGGGTTTAGTTCCTCCACTGAGGACTGATGACGGGCCCACCACGTGTCCCGGGGGTTGTTGCTTCTATAATAACGTTACGTTATGCGATGATTCCCGTTGAATCACCTAGAGGGCTTACACGCCCTAAAGGCTTAGCTCCACTCCGGGAGGCTTAGGCTGTAGTAATACATACTTTTAGATGTCGGTTCATTAAAACAACAATCTTATACAATTATCAGTACACAAACAAATCATTATCTAGTAAATATATGTGAGCTGCCCTAATTGTGATATGTAGCAATGTATACGTAATCTACAATACCATGAATACTCATCGACATATATACAAGTATAGCACCTCACCGTTAACCACCGTTAACCAATGCACCTAATATACAACGTTGTCAATTTAATCTTGTATTACAATTAATGAGTTATACATATATGCATATATACATGCATGTCCTAGCAATGTTAACTAATGCACCTACTTTACAACGTTATCAAATTAATATCGTTCAATTAATGATCGACTACAATAATTATGTCTAATAAAGTTAACTTCTGAATCATATGCTAGTTTATCAAGTTAATGTTTGAGAAACATAAAAGTAACCGGATGTAGTAACATCGCTAAACAAGATGGCGACGCCCACTGAATACAAATGTACGATACAATTTCATAAAATAAATACTGACCACATATTGCCTGTGAATTTCGCCGTTCCAACTACTGCCCAAACAAAGCAACTTTGAATCAATTCTGGCCTTGACTGGAGAACAATGCATTTTATAACCAACGTTCCACCCAAAACATTATTTCCCACGTTCATTCCGTGATACACGTGGCTAAATGCACAGTATTAAAATTCTACACGAAAGGATCCTTTCACAATTTTGCCCTTGAGAGAGATAGATTGTAAAATAACTATACATTTACATGCATTAACGCACATAATTATAAATTTATTGAACGGCCCTGCCGTACGCCCTCTACCGGCGCTATAAAATGGTCTCGCTTTTCCGCGGTACATGAAAATATCATGCAACTGGTGAATTTGTTTCAACTGAACAATGGATTCATATGTGACTGACAGATGTCGCCAAGTGCTAACAATAGCTATGTACGACCAACGTTGTACTCGAGATTATTTTGTGACAATATCTCCCCACTTAAAGAAAGTGCTACACTTTTTAAAATTCAACAATATATAATTAAGATTTACACGTTAAGAAACTATTAATTTTGTCTAGCAAATGAGCGTTAAAACGTACAAGCTGATCGCTCAAATGCCAAGACTTTGTCGCATTCTAAGCGACATTAAAATTGCAACACTATTCTACAATTGTACACTTCACTGTCGTAACATATACTGCTATTGTAAAATACACTGCCTTACACTGTTATACTACTATACTCTGCTATTGTATTTAACCTGTCATTATGTGCGGCGACTTAAATAGTCTGCCCCAATATTGTGCTTTCCACGGTCTATTACACCAACTCTGCTGTTACCAATAACACTACTTCCTGCAACTACAATAACTCCAACCATACACATTGCATCCATCGCATAACCAGTATACTGTTTACGAAATAGAGTAGGGTCTCCCGTTTCCCTAATCGGCGTTGCTAAAGTGTGCTTAAAGCTACACTGCATTATATCTGTTGGTCACGACAGCACTACATTCACAGTGTAAACGACCTACCTCTTGCTACTCTACTACACTAAGCATGCCCGATATGTCTACATCGGCTGCTGTCTCCTTACCTACACTAGTGGGAAAATACGTGGGACTAGTGTCCTCACCATCCTCAATAACTGCAACATTACCTCAGATAACACCCCTTGTTGAATATTATCAGTTCTACTAATATACTCTTTCAGCATATTCGCAAGAAAGGTCTTCAACTTTCCATTCATCTCGATTCGATAATCCATCATGTTTACTATCCCTCTAACATAAAATGATTCTTTCCATTGTAATAACAGCTTGTTATTGTTGGTCGGGAGTAAAACTAACACCTAGTCATCTATCTTAAATCACCTAGCCCTAGCTTTTTGGTCATAGTACCGTTTGTACTTGGTACTTGCCTTAACTAACTGACTTTGTGCTATCTTACAAGTCTCCTCTAGTTTCTCCTTAAGATCTAACTGATATGTAGTCTTAACCTCCTCACTATATATATAAAAAAAACATTAAAAAAAAAAACATGCATGTTCATACACAACAATACTACAAATCCGACAAACACTCATTGGTTAATACATTCCTAATATTCTTAATCATAATCAAGATATCCATAGTGTCATATATGAAGGATATTTAAGCAATTACATGCATACAGTGCCAGTTTCACTCAAGAAAAAAAGAAAAATAGCAACAAAAACAATTAACAACAACACAACAGCGACATAATTATATCGTTATATCAGCTAGTTTATATCCTGTTTTTGGAAAATTTGGGAAAGTGTTTTAAATTGTATTTATACGAATTAAGGCTATTGATGATACGTATATGTAAGGGAATTGTATTCCATACTATTGTACTGTAATAGCTGAACGAATCTTTAAAAGAGTTTGTCCGATGTTTCAGTGGAACAAGATCCTTTCGCTTAATGGAACGCAACATATAATTTTCATTGTGAGAGAAGCTAATTAGATCTGACAGGTATTTTGGTACTAGATCATATTTACATTTAATTATTAATATTCTTCTATGATATAGATATCGGTTTTCGAATGATAGCCAACCCAATTCTAGAAACATTCACTTTGAATTAGTATTGAAGTCTTTATTCAGTATTATTCGTGCTGCCCTCTTTTGATTTTTTGTTATTTTCATGATTTCAAATTTCGAATTAACTACCCTTTCCCAAATAGTGCAACAAAAGAAGTCAGACGATGACATAAGGTAAGCGTTATAAAATATTTTCTTCATATCATATGTTAAATAGTAAATAATATATTTTTATAATGCAATTTTAGTATTGAGTGTTGAACAAACTTTAGATATTTGATACTTCCACGATAGTGTATTATCAATATATATATACCTAGTAGTTCATGTACAGATACTTTTTCTACTAAGACATCGTCAATATATAAAAACATTTCGTTGGCATTTTAACCTTATATTTTGTGGAGATAAGCATACATTTAGTTTTTGATGGGTGCAGTGCCATGTTATTAATGTAACACCAACTTTTGACAGCATTCAGATTTTCCTGTAATTTTTTCTCGATCACATCTATATTATGATCAGATTCATAGAGTGTAGAGTCATCAGCATACAGATCAATATGTATTGCATTTGGTGATATTGATATGTCATTAATATTTATTGCATTTGGTGTTATTGTTATGTCATTAATATACAGGAGAAATAGAAGACGGCCTAGAATGCAGCCCTGACGAACACCTGATCTTATTATCATTTCCTCAGAAAACTGGCCATTAACCTTCATTTTTTGCTTGCGATTACTTAACTAGGATTTGAACAATTTAAAAGATTTGTCTAAAAAATGATACAATTTAAGTTTATACAATAGTATTTGATGATCCACAAGATCAAATGCCTTTTTTAAGTCGAGAAATATTGTTCCTATATATTTTCCAAAACCAGTGTCTTTTAACCATGAATCAATTAGCCTTGTTAAAGCAGTTTGACAGGAGTGCAATTTTCTGAATCCTTATTGTGTCATAGGTAAAAGATCAGTCGTTTGAAAATATTTATGTAAAAGGGACGTTCGAAAACTTTTGAAATGGTTGGAAGAATAGAAATTGGTCTGTAATTGTTCGGGTCGGTTCTATCCCCAGTTTTAAAAAATGGAATAACAAATGCTTTTTTAAGAGAATCGGGAAATATTCTATAATGTATAGTACTGTTTATTATATGTGCAAAAGCTAAGTTATATGGTCACCACAATATTTAAGAATTCTAGTCCTATTCCATCAAGTCCCGTAGATTTCATTAATCTAATTTGTCAATTATTTGTTTAACTTTGTATGGTGTTATTTCTATTATATAAAAGGAATTGACTTCAGTTTTTCATTCATACATTGCTGCAGTTTTCTGAAGTTTTCCGTGACAAATGACGTTTTTCCTATAATATTAGATATGTTTATGAAATGTTCATTTAATGCGTTTAAAATATTCAAATTTTCATCTATAATATTATCGTTTATAACTAAAGTTTTAGGTAAAGATACATCATCCAATCTGCCTTCATTAGGATAACTTATCGTTCGAAGAGTTTTCCACAAATAGCTTGGACTTTTATTTTCTCTGATAGCGTCATTATAAAATTTGCTTTTCTTTATCATTAAAAAAATGCCCCGATTGATAAGTATAATATGTGGACTTGTATTGATGTTTGTAGAGCCTTATCTTTTCTTCTGGATAACATCTTTATAAGATACGGTAAAACTATTTACCGCCAGGTTGTTGGTATTCCTATGGGTACTTACTGTGCGCCACTTGTTGCAGATTTGTTTTTGTACTGCTATGAAAGAGATTTTATGTTGAGTATGTCACCTGCTAGCCAGGGTGAAATTATTGATGCCTTTAATAATACTTCTCGGTATCTTGATGACATACTCAATATTGATAATCCGTTCTTTGCTCATATGGTTACTAACATTTATCCACCAGAGCTCACGTTGAATAAAGCCAACAGTTCGTATACTGTGGCAGCATTTCTCGATCTTCATCTCTCGATTTCAAATGATTGTATTCATACTAAAATCTATGATAAGATAGATGATTTCAATTTTAGCATCGTTAACTATCCACACCGGGATGGAGATGTACCTCGTGCTACCTCATATGGGGTGTATATCTCCCAGCTCATTCGATTTGCTAGAGCGTGTAATGATGTTATAGACCTCAATGATCGAAATCAAGTTATTACAAGTAAACTTTTTCAACAGGGTTTTCGTTATCACAAACTACGTATATCTTTCTCTAAATTCTACCGCCGCAACGAGGGCCTGCTGGAAAAGTACAACACCAACCTTAAAACACTTCTGCGACTAGGCATATCACAACCCTCATTTTATGGAGATGTGGTCTATAAACTTCGTAAGTTAAAGGGGTCTGACGGGTTTCCTGACCGCTTTACAAATTTAATCAGGAAGTTCGTCAGAAAAGGATATAACCCTTTGGTTTTACAGCGCACTGCATGTTTAGTGATTGACCCCTCTACAGTCAGTCATTACGCTTCACTTTTCACTTATGCGATGACTGGACTACCTCTTGGGACTCTATGATTGTACCTACTGAAACCCCAACTAAGGGAGGTGGGTGCATGAGCTTTCGTCCCTCGGGTTTTCTGATCGTACCCTAGATTGGTTTTCTCTTTAGCTGCAACTACTATGGTTGTTCAGTACGATTCTGGATACATCCTGAGATGTTTATTATTTTGTATGTGTATCTTTAGTTAGTTTCTCTGGATGCGGACTTTATTGTTAGAGAATTCCTTTTGATGGGATGTAGTTTTGTTTACACTGTCTTGTCTATTTGGCCGCTGAAGACAGGATAATAGCGAGGATTGTGCGCATATAAAATCGATTCAAGCTAACCAGTAGGCCTTATTGCCTACTGACCGTTCCAAGTCGGTAACCCTGTCAATAGTCAAGTGCACTGTCCTCCGTCAGCTCTTGTTATATATTTTGTTTTACTATATTGTTGTACATGCTTTAGAACACTGTTTCAGATGATAATAGTTTACTTTGATGACTGCTTTGCTCTATATTAATGTTGCGCAAATTCTTTGCTAAATGTATTCAATCTTTAATAAATTTATACGCGATAGTCATGACGGTTACCTTAGTAGAACACATATGTAAGTGATAATGCCTGTTCATTAATTTCAACTGACATTCACACACTGGCCATTGTAGAAGCATAGCAGTGGATGTTGGCCTTCAAGCACCTACAACGACTAGAGCAGGCTATTTTACACCGAATAAGTTCATGATATCCTTTTGATGCATTTGGATGCCTCAGCTAGTGTACTCCAAAAATGTGATCCAGTTGTGTCTGAACCCAACCTAAGTCTGAGGGCATTGGAGTTTCGGCGCAATTTAAGAACATTTAGCCCACAATATGACGAGCCTGGTACTCCGTCCTTCTGATATGTACCAGTTTCTAACTTAGTGGGTATTATATTCAGTAATCTCCACGCAGAGTTATCGTTCCTTGCACTCACATATATCTCTGCTAACTACTAAATTACAAGAAGTTGGTAAAACCTGTTAAATTGGAATATGTTTGCCTGAAACTTATTTATTTCTTGTGTAAATATAGTTTTCAGAATATCTACAAATTAGATGTTGCAAGATTTGAAATAATGCATGAAAACAATTTAGTTTTAATCGGGACTATTTTACTACAAAAATAATACGTACTTAGGTCTCCTCAATCAAAACGCATATTTAAAGATTTCAAACCGAAGCTCGATAGCAGAAAATTACTAAAAAAAATTAACTCATAGAAATAAAAATTGAAATTATTTAATATAGGTCTATATTTTATCTTTGCAGATCACGCAAAAGGATTTATTATAAACATCGTCATAATTTTTTTGAATAATCACGTGACCTAACCGTTTGCCCTACTTCCTTTGACGTTGACAGAGTCAAATGAGGAACGAGTGTACTCTGGGTAGAGATTGTATATTCAGTTGAAGCAACAACTTTTCTTTCATACCCGATACGGATATCCGTGTTTTACATGGATGATGATTCTTACGGATGGCGGGAGGTGTACCAGTACTGGTTCTACCCAGGAAAAGTGGATGGTCTGCCTCCAACCACAAACAATCGACAGTCATATATGTTGAAAACGACGTTATATAACAATACACAATAAAAATGTTGGGTTAAAAATTATATTACACTATCATTTTTCCATATTCTTGCACATAAATGTGTGTATGTAAACGTCTATAAAAGCTACGCAACATATTAAATGATGTTTTTATTTATATTATATCGAACTCGGACCGTCTGCCCAGGGGGTGGTGGGGTGGGGGGTGGGTTTTTTTTTTTTTTTATATAATTATGTCTCAAACGAAACATGATGATGGGATTACATTATACACATTTGTTTCCTCCTATGGTATAGTTGGGCCTTGAGGAAGGGGCATCAAATATACTAATAATGCAATTACGGTGTCATTTTTCATACTTGTGCACAATATACACTTTAGAAACCGGAGTTTTAATTGGTATAATAGTCTAATAAAGAGATACACAGCATGTCAAATGATTTATTATTTAAAATTCTGACGTCTTCCCTGTGGTTTGGGTTGGATGGGGTGGGTGGTGGGTGGAGGGTAACTGGGGGTCAATTTATTTAAAAATTATTTCTCAAATGAACATTTTGATGAAGGGGTTACATTGTATATACTGTGGGGCTGTGTGTGAGAGGGGGTGGAAGTGACCTGTGTGAATAAAACGTTGGTTTTTACGACGGCCGCACCGTCGAATTATTTCTAGTATCGTCTTTCAATCTGTTTTCGACCACCATGGGATTTCGACCGACGGTGGAAATTACGTCTGCGCACGTTTATTATGCAAACTTCGTCATCATTTTTTATGATCGTCTGCTAAATGAATAGTTCTTTAGGTCAACAACAGAAAACACTTGCAAATAAAAAAAAAATAAGGCTACGGATAATTTTCCTAGATAGTTAATCTCATCTCTTTACCAGTGTTTTCGCCATTAAATGCATCCCATTTTAAAGCAAACTTAAACAAAATAAAATATTTTATGATGTAGTGATGATTTAATTCTTTGCCTTTCATTCGATATCAACAAGTTTTATTTACTAAAATACGTGACATGTGACCTAAATTCCTGACAAGCAGACGGACATGTTTTGAAAACAGCAAAAGACAATAATTTTAAAGCTCCAGAGTATTAAAAAAAATCGAGTTTAGGGTGATGAGGGTAAACATTTACTCATATTTTTCATAGAAAATAAGTACGGCTTTCATGCTTCTTGTTAAATTAAACAGTTGATATTTTTGCATTTTTTTCAACGCTGTCAGCTTGTGTAAATTTAAATCAACAAATTTCCATAAAATTGCCCGTATGAAAATACGGCATCTCGGGATAAAAGCTATAGTAAATAAGGTGAACGGAAACACGTGCCTTTCACTGGAAACAAACAAGTTAAGGTCATCCATTTACAAATGTTATCGGATGGAAAATGAACAACATGTAATCAAAGCCGCTGTAGTTTGTGTTAAAGTTTGAATACTTTAGATTAGTTAACATCATATTATGTCAAATATATATTTGCATTACTGATATATGTAGCCAGGTCGTAAACTAAGAGGTCGAGGATACTAGATTTTAGTTTTAACTCACGAGAGTTTGACATAAGTGCATTTTAGTGCTGTTTAACGTTCTTGGTTTAACACGGATTTCCAGGTATAGTTGAAAACATTACAAAGGTTATTAATAACATTTACAACTTCTAGATCTATTAGGGAACCAATATATAAAGTATTCAAAATGCAAAATACCTTTAAGTACATGCGTACACAGATGCTCAACATACATACAAACACGGCAATAAAGGTCAACATATTAATAAATACTGAAATGGGATCCCTTTGAAGTAACAAACACAAACAACAGAGAATTGTAGCAGACACGGCTTCATTGTTCAAGAGAGGTAATATATGTTGCAACACATTTCACGACCACTAGCACCGGCTTAGGCGGTAATCTTCTTAAAGGTAACACAAACTGTGTTTGATGATCCCAAAGGACCAGTAAGTAATAACACTACTGATTTGTAGTTGGCCTCTACGCAGCACTAAACAAACGCTAGTGTGAATGTCAATAAATACTGAAAAGTCGATCCCTTGTAAGCAACAAAAACAACAAGAGAGGAAAGTAGCAGACTCGGTTGTATTGAGTCTGTTCATGAGAAGTAATATAGGAATTGGACCGGGAACCAAGGGTCAACATGGTAGTTGTCAAAAGTAGTCCTATATACAACAATTAACAGTAGTGTTATTTGAGAAGCTGTGTGAATGGTAGTAAACTGCACAGATAGTTTTGTCTAATATGTTTGTGTAGAGAGGAAATTTCCAGATATTTTGCTTCAATAATCGAGTTAATCAGAATCGGGACAAGTGAATATCATTATTTTTTTGAGGTAAGATATGTTTGTGTTGTTCTGCAGATTGACCTGAAATGGCCTAGAATCGATACCTACTTTCATATTGAGAACAATTCTGACTGTGGATGCGGAAAAGAAGCTTGATCTTGCATCTTATAATTACCTCTCATGAACATATTCAATAAAACCGAGTCTGCTACTTTTCTCTCATGTTTGTGTTTGTTGCTTCCAAGGTATCACCTTTTCAGTATGTATTGATGATCCCAAAGGACCAGTAAGTAATAACACTACTGATTTGTACTCGGGCGACATTTTACAGCCGCTTCATATCACTTAACCAACACTAGTGTGAATGTCAATAAATACTGAGTATGTTCATGAGAGGTAATATGGGTGCAACACCTCTCGCGCTCCCTAGCACTGACTTAAGTGGTATTCTACTTAAAAGCCACATACAATTGGCTTCATGATCCCAAAGGACCAGTTAGTAATAACACTACAAAGATGGTCATGTATATATGATCCCCTTAATACATATTAATAAAAGTACATCAACTCTTACAAAAAAAGTCAACATTCAGAAAAGTTAGCTAACGATACTCTTAAATGTTGTTGCAAAGGTTATACAAATAAATAATTAAAAACACCTCAGGAAGTTTCCTCCTGAACAAGTTGTATCCAGAATTGTAATGAACAACCACAGTAGTTGCAACAAAGAAGAAAAACCCAATCTAGTCTACCACCAAAAACGGTAACGAAAGCATTGAAATCATCTATCTTGTCATATTGTCTTATTTCTAAAACTGAGAGTTGCAAATTGAAAACAGAAGAAACTTTATCGGAAATATTAGCTTTTTTGAGTGACTTTTATATCTACTTGAAATTTTTTAGGATAAATATCACTAAGCATAATAAACCGAGAAGTGTTAGTAAATGCTGCTTCCTTGACATCTTCCTGAGTATCTGGTGAACGACTCAACATGAAATCTCTTTCATAGCATGCAAAGATAAATCTGCGACAAAAGGTGCACAGTTTGTACCCATTGGATACCAACAATTTGTCTGTAAACTGTAGTTCAATACCCGATGAAAATAGTACCTTAAAGGAATATACGATCTTCTCAAACTTCTTGATCAGTCCACATAGTGTAATTTTAGTAGAAAATGCTTTAATATTTTTTCAGACAAAAAAAAAGTAGTTATTTTCCTACCAATGGTCTTTTGAATAAGAGCAACAGGCTTGTCTTTGCTAAGGTTGTGTGACGTTAAACGTGTGGAAATGTTGCACATGCACTAAACTTAGAGATAAAATGGGCTTAGTTGGTAGTTGGTAGTTTGTTATGTCTACCTTAACCGAATCTATAGTAAACTCTGACGTTTATAGTGAAACATGAGAAAAATGGTCCTATACAAAGGGCAGCACTGAAACGCAATGACACAGGTGAGCACTGTACTACAAACTAAATCAAAAAGGCAAATTAAAAGTCAATGGACAGGGCTATACACAACATACAGAGTGTTGAAGACTTGAAATGGTTGGTATATGATAGGCAATATGACCGACTGGTCAACTTCAATCGATTGTGGTAAATGTACACAATCGCGCTATTTTCTGATCTTCATCGCCTAAATTAACAAAACAGTGGGAACAAAGGGGCGTTACATCAAAAGTAAACCTCTAAAAGTAAAGTCCACACATAGAGAGGGTAGCAAACGATACACTTAAATGTTGTTGTAAAGATATAGTCAATGAAATAATTACAAACATCTCAGGACGTATCCAGAAGTATATTGAACAACAACAGAGGTGTTGTGTTGGTGACATATCCGAAAAATAATAACCTTGTAATGTTGTTCGCTGTTCCAGCGTCTCTTTTTTATTTGTTTTGAATCCACCCTTGTGCAGCAGCAGCAAACATATATGGGAATACCACCATGTGCAAACATGGATCTCGGATTAAATCAAAGCATTATTATATTTTGAACATCTCTAAATTAACAACTTCTGTTTTGTTTTGCGTTTAGTGTCAACTAAATTTTCGTAATTATTATAGAAATCCGCAATTGTTATAAATTATTCTTCCGAAAGGTGTTGCAGGTACATGAGTAAAATACACAACTTTGAGAAACTTCAGCTACATAATCTTGCAAAAATAATAATATTTAAAAAATATTTGAGTTATCGAAGATTTATTTTCAATATGCATCTATTGACCCCACAAAAACGTGCGTGAAATTACACGCCAACATTGGCATTAACGGAGTAATTTATTAGTGGCAACGGTTTTGTAAGCATGCATCTACTATAGAATTTGCAGCAACTCTGCAGTTCTGCAGGTTAATAGGTTCTAGGCCCATTCTCCATATTTTATCTTGATGTAAATGGAGGACGAGCCTGGCATGTTCATCACTGCTAGGCGCCATATAATCTTTCATGCGTTGGTGCGCCGTAAAATCCAATTCAATCCAATTCAATTCATAATCGTAACGTAAAAACCGTCTAATTCCATTGGATTTAATAAGTATAACTGGTTTACACTGTCTTTGATTAATAGTAGCATCTGTGCGGAATTAATCTTGATTAAATTGTGTTCATCGGCGTATTGAGGTTTCTCGAGTGAATTCATTTCGTGCTTTGTCATTTTAAGTTTTTGTTTATGGATTAAACAAGCAAGCAAAACAGATCAAGTACATCTCGCAATCTTTATTCTTCAATTTCAGTACAATAAACATGATTTCTATGCTATTTTACTGGATTGGTATTTGATAATCGGATATTAAATAGGGTTGTTGGAAACTGGGTCCATACGTCGCTGGCCATGGAATGGTATGAACATATCACATTGAAGGTTCCATGTTCACCGACATATGCATATCATCTTCGAGAAGGCTCAAACCATGTTTCACCAACCTTAATGAACAGGGAGCACAATGAATCCCTTTTAATAAACATGACAACAAATGACAAAATGAACATACATTCGTGGTGGTAGGTGGGGGTGAGTTACCCCTCTGCCTGGTTAAGCAGTGGTCTTATTCTTGCTCGGGAACCATACGGGGCTTGCTTGTGGAAATACATTGTAAATACAGCTCCAACCACAACACTACTAGTACGTTTTTGTATCCTATTACGTATGATAATCTTGACCTAACGATTTAATTAAACAAATTCATATTTCTTTTCTGATTGGAACCTCATTTCGAGGGGTCAGTGCAAAACTATTGTAACTACATATGAAAAAAAGAAGGAGATAAAATAGTTTTGCACTTAACCCTCGATTTGTTCTGGTAGAAGTCATTGACATTCAGTATACCATTTTGCGCGAGCATATGTCACAAGGGAATATCGTTATTTAATTTCGAAAAGAAATGCTGGAAATGAGTTGCCATTTATTCTGTCATACTACGCTATACCTCTAAATACATTGTCCCGAATCATTGCATATGTAAATATAATAATTATAAATCGCGTTTAACATATTTTCAATTTGGGACAAGTGTACTTTTACCGTTAGAATGATGCCATTATAGAGTCATACGATCAAATGAGAAGTGTTTACATGTATTTACACTCTCTGTGTTGCACTTTAGCGAGCCGGACCCCAGTGTATGAGAATCCGGAGGACTGGTTAGATATTTCACGTATATCGATAATTAATCCAAATTCGATCCTGAGTTGGATGGAACACACGATTCCAGGAGTTAATCATTACACCACGGCGACATCCTTAAATGAGTTTGCATTTAATTGGATGTTATAGTCGCGCCAACAGCTATGGTCATATGGCGACTTCCCAGCTTCCGTTGGTGGAGGAAGACCCAGGTGCCGCTCTGGCACATTTCTATCATCGACGTTCCGCAAGCCAGCTGAAAAGATTCCTCACATTCAGATTCCAGGTCCGATGAGGGCTCGCACCGACAGCTTTGAGGGGCAAGTGATTTCAAGTCAGAAACTGTAACCACTCGGCCACGGACGCCCTTTAAACGAGAAATTTGCAATATCTGCGTCAGAACAAATGTCGGAAAAGATACGGTTAAAAGTTATATGTAAAAGAAGACCAAGTTGATTTATGACCGAAATAAAAACAAGAAAAAGAGACTTGAAATTAAATGTTTCGAAGTGTTATTTAACGTGTTTAAGTTATTTCGAGCCGCCTTGGATAAAATGGAGAGCGTGGACCAGTCGTAGAGCGTCGGACTCCAGATCGATAGGTCGTGGGTTCGATCCTCGTCGTGGCCATGTTATTTATCCTTGAGCAAGATAATTTACCCTCATTACTTAATACTGGTTCTACCCAGGAAGCAATCGAGAGTGATTAATCTAAGTTGCAATAACTTATTTTCGCAATCGATGTAAAAGAAATTTAAATTTAATATAGGTGGAATGATATATAGGAATTCGGGATCACATTCAAATATATACCTATAGTTCGCAATCGATGTAAAATAAATTATGATACATAGGAATTCGGGAACACATTCGAACAAGAAAATGTAGTTTTCACAGATCACAGTTAACCACAAATACGCATTAAAACAAAGATACTTACATTGTCAATAAGCAAGGCATGTGACATCCCAAATACAAACGAGTTGACAATAGGGTTACCGCTTTGGAGCGGTGAGTGGCACGAAGAAAAGATGCTGGGTTTAAACCAGGTTCTACGGAGCACCAAACCTCACCCTTACCCCCATTGTCATCCCAATTAAACGAGACAGTGTAAATAAAGATATCCCGCCAGGTTATATTCTCTAACAAATGTAAATTGAGAAAAGAAGCGATAGTATCAGAAATGCTAGCTTTGTTGAGTTGAAGTTCTTTAGGTTAGATAGTTTAACCTCAGTAGAAATGAAAGGATTGTCAATGTTCAAAATGTCATCCAGATACCAGGAGGTGTCATTTAAGGTTTCAATTACATCTGACTGAGTATCTGGTGATAAACTCGGCATGAAATCTCGTTCATAGCAATATGAAAACAATTCTGCGACAAGAGGTGCACAGTCGTACACATAGGGATACCAACAATGTGTCTACAAACGAAGAGGCCGAGCGGTATTCGTGAAGGCATCCCGCATTCGGTTGTTCACCAATGTATCTGTTATTAGATGTACTGCTAACTGTTTTCTGTATTTTTTAATTTACACCCCCCCCCCCCCAACCCACCCCCAACACACACACACAAACACACACACACACACATCTTGCCCCTCCCCTCACCTCCCCCCCCCCCCCCACACCTCCACCACCAACCCTCACCCCCTCATTTCATCGTATATTAAAGGAACGGAGAATGATAAACCCTTCTAATAGCGGTCGCATATCAATACAGCTTTATCTGAGCTTCTTTTCTGAATAAGTACTATCAAAAGGTTGAGCTATTGTCTGAGCTATACAAGCACTTAAAAGGGATGGGAAGAGGATACGAAAATAGTTTGTATTGATTTATGTATCTACATGTATATAAGCCTTATCTGCAATGGATAAAGGGCATTTTATAACACCTTATCGTTAGTATTATTTTTGTTTCTCAGGTAAAATAGCACTTACCATCTCATCTGCCTAAGATGTAACTTCTCCCGCGTACATTTAGTACTTATCAGTGATTCAGATGCTCAACATTTGTATTTACCAATACTAATCCGATTATCAAACGATAACTAATGTATACAGTCTGGTATCAGCGAGTTGGTTCAATTAAACACTGAGATGGGCGTAGCCCATCGATGTTTTTAAATAACCAACAACCTGAGACAAACTATATCTGCTGTGTAGTATAGTGTACTTAATTACCCTGTCAGAATAACAGGGTTTTTTTTCTGAATTAAACGATTTAATGTTTTTCATTCATCAAAGGAAATTCCACCAACAATTCTACAAATATAGCTTTGTTATCAAGAAAAGTGATTGAAATAGATGATATTTAATATTTAAAACAAAGTGAAAAACTAATTAATGAACTAAATAAATCCCTCAAGTAACCCCTTTGATCAAAAACATGTTAAGATAACATCATGCAATGGCAAAGACAGTATATAATCAAACCTGTATAATTACTGAGCACAAATTGTTACCGCCATCGCAAAAGCACATGTTAACATAACCAAATGAAATGTCAAAAACGTTATATAATCAAACATGAATAATTAATGCGCACAAATCGTTAGCGATAACACGTCAGTCAATTGTTGTACTTAATTAAAAACGTGTCTTTAAACCCGAGTCAGCTACTTTCCTCTCTTGTATGTGCATGTTGCGTGCAAGGGAATCCTTTTTTTTTTATCTGATTCAAGATCAGACATAGTGACTGCATCCTTCGGATTTTAATTATATATGCGTTAACTGTTCATGCTCTTGCATGTTGAACCTTAATAAGGTAGAATGAATAAACAAGTTATTTATAAAAGCGATACTGCAAGGCACCAGTATAGTGATTGTCAACATTGATGCTTTGCTTCAGTGTTGTATCGAGAAACTTTAATAATTAATAGGATCCCTGGTGAAATCAACGAGCTCGGTTTGAATCATTTTACCGAACTCGTTTGATAAAATACATATTGAATACGGTCTTATTCAGTAATGACAAAAACAGTGTTGTTGCTTGCTGTTTTTAACTTTATTATTGGAAAATGTTGTATTAAGTAATAACCAACGAGCTGAGACAGACTCTATCTTTTTTGTAGCATGGTGTACTTAGTAACACTGTGACGTCATAGTGTGTACTGTATAGCCACGCTCCTTTAGTTACCCTAAATTAAACTAACCCGCCAAATAACGTCAAAACTACACTGCAAAACTGTTTATCAAAACTCTATCCGGATGTTCAGGACATATAATAATGTGTATGTGCCTATTAAAAGTATAGGTTTATTCACGGTTTATTAAAATACCCGTGATTGAATATGAGTAAAGTGAATTATGAGTTGATAACTCTTAATTCGACGCTCTAGTTTTTGGGTTTGGGCTGGCTGATTAAAGCCGTTTATATTGTGTCTATAGGGTTTAGATTCTCAAAACAATTAAGTTATATATAGACACCTCGTCGTCAGTAGAAACCGTGTACATTTGTTGTACAATTCGGTTGTTGTTGGCGGGAAAGGGACTTAAGCGACAACTGTAACAAAGGTTGATAATCTGAATAATTCACGTCGAAATGACCTTTAAAGCATGTTTGTTTGTTTGTTTGTTTGTTTGTTTGTTTGTTTGTTTGTTTGTATGTGTTTTAGGTCATTTTCAACACATGTAAGGTTCTATAATCAATAACGGTCGATATTTTGGTTGTGGAGGCGGATCACAATTTTTTTCTGGATAAAACCAGTATACTGTACACCTCCCGCCATTCGTAAGAATCGACACTTCCTCACTTACAAGTCGAGCTCCCAGTGGGATTCGAACCCGCATCGGTGAGAGGCGAAGGTTTACAACGCAACGTCGTTACGGCCACGGCCACGGCGACGCTTCTCTCATGTATGTAAAAAAAACAAAAAAAAAAACATGTCAAATAGGTACAAAATATAAAACCATATAAAACCATAATAGCTATATATATGATTTGTACAGTGCACCAAGGAACAAGTTCATCACTTTGTTAAAAATACTGTTTTTGGCAGTCCGTAAAATCTAAGTATATATTTTCGATTTGTTTCTATTTCGATTGATCAGCTTCTGGCTTGTCGACTGGTTCGATATCTGGCAACACTCGATATTCAAAATACTTCTTTTGATTCTTAATCACATCCAGGACCCATGGACCGTATCTCTCCACCTTGTGTTCAGGTCCCATGCCGGTGGCTTTAGACATGAAATTGATCCCTATATCGCCGTCGTAACTGGGTGTGAAAAAGAACGGCACCGAGTACCTGTCGACCCCGATGTCAATCACTCGATGACGCGTCGCTTTGAACCGTCCTCCCATCATGCGAGAAAACGTATCGCCAATATTCATTACCAGACTCCCTGGACGAGGATCTACCTCAACCCACTCACCGTCCATCGTTTGAATTTCCAATCCAGGGTAGTTAAATCTCGTCAACAGAGTAAGAAAGTTTGTATCCGTGTGAGCAGGAGTTATCACAACTTTACCATCTTCCGTAAAGGCGTTCGTAGGAGGCGCTCCGTTCCAAGGGGGATAATGCATAATGCGAAATGTTGAGCAAGGTCGTTTGGCGAAAATCTCATCGAAAGCAGTTTCCTCAATTTCTAGCCCAACTGCAGCAAGACGAAGAATTTCTATAGCCGTGTTATGCAGCAGCTCATACGTTCCCTGCAGAACTGATTTAAACGGAAACGTACCATCCTCCTCCGGCCAGGGCGACTTCTCGTAAAACCAGTTATTTTTAGCGACCGTTGGATCATTTTCGTCAATATCCCGCGCAAATTCAAAACCTTCTTTTCTACTTGGCTCTCCCTCCAAGACGGGAAAGTACCCTCTATACACGTTTTTGTTTTTAGGATTCCAGAAGTTTCTCATGACTGTTTCTTTAAATTCCAAAGGTTTGTCGAAGAACCACTTGCACGCCTGGAACAATCCATCATAGTCTAGCCCTTCAATATTATCTATAAAGAGAAAACCGGTGTTTTCCAAACCGTCCTGGACTTGCTTGGCCACTGCTTTTCGGTCAGTGTACGCCTTTGACATGTCGATAATCGGTAGTTCTATTGAAGAAGCCATTGTCTGAATAAAATAAATATAAATTATTCAGTTTTAAATACAAAATACTGAGGTGTTTGCTATTTGATATAATTAATGTATTGGTGTGTACAATAATAATACATTTAAACAGATGCCAAAAATATAAGCTTAATGAGTGTTAACTGTTGTTTAAAGGCTCATCGACACATTGTATTATACTTTAAATTATTTCGAGCCGTCTCAGTGAACGGGGAACGATACTCGGGAATCCGAAAGTCATGATCTTACTATAGATTAGTTTCTTATGGTTCTTCAACGTGCTCGGGGGGTGGACTCCGATACACTGGACGCCCGGTTTACGCCCTCATCCGACAGACGCATCTAGGAGATGCCTAGCCTAAGGACACTCCAAAGTTACCAAGTTCCGTCAGTGAGACTCGAACGCTTACTTTCAAATTCAATCGAACGTGCTATCTATTGAACTAACGCGACCCTTATAAGCCTAATGGAGACAATCTTCCGGCATTGTATGTACAACAGCTGTTATGCTAAACAAACAAAGTAAAATATATGTAGATAAAATGTAAATAAATTAAATTACCTCTATGCGCCTAGCTTTGCCTTAAAAAGGGTAATTTCACCAACTTTACCTTCTCAAATAATGATACAAAATCCGGTAGATTTGCAGTTCAACAAAAGGGTGAATAGATAACACATTTTAAGGCGGTACGAGGGAAGCATGGGATCTGCATTAACCATGTAATATATCTATATCTATGTCTGTATGATTGTATGTTTAAATGTAACTGATTGTTGTAGACGTGTATACATTTAGTATACATTAAGTAAATAAAACTTTCTATTTATCTCTGTTGATAACTGCATTGACCAACTACCTATCATATGCGGACCCAACATAGTGGGTGGTGGTGGTGGTTGGGAGGTGGTGGTGGTAGTTGTGTGTGTGGGGGTGGGGGGATGTTAACGTACATATCCACTTGTTTCAATAGTTAGTCCCCGTCCGTCCATCTGTCTGTCTGTCATTTTTTGTCCGGTCTGTAACTTTGTCATGCATTGTGGGATTTTTAAACAACTTGGCACATATGTTCACAATAATGAGACGGCATGTCGCGTGCAAGACCCATGTCGGTATCTCAAATGTCAAGGTCACACTTGGAGGTTAAAGGTCAGAAATAGACTTGTCCGGGCTGTAACTTTGTCATGCATCGTGGGATTTTGAAATAATTTGGCACAATTGTTCACCATAATGAGACATCGTGTCGGGCGCAAGACTCAGGTCCGTAGCTCAAAGGTCAAGGTCACGATACCTTAAGAACACAGGAACACATATTTTGCAGCTAAACATGGTAAGGTATTAAACATTCCTTACATGATCATTCACATGGCTACATTCAACCTTTCATATGGGTATACTCAAAGATAACTCTTTCTTCAATAACGTCAGAATCATCATCATTTATTATTATTATTAGTTATTATTGTTATTAATGTTATTATTATTATTACTATAATATTTATTATTGTTTTTTATTATTATCATTATTATTGTTGTTATTATTATTATTATTATTATTATTATTTAGTAGTAGTAGTAGTGACAGTAGTAGTAGTAGTAGTAGCAGCAGCAGCAGCAGTAGTAGTAGTAGTAGTAGTATTTGTAGTAGTAGTAGTAGTAGTAGTATGATCGTAACAGCAGCAGAAGCAGCAGCAGTAGTAGTAGTATTTGTAGTAGTAGTAGTAGTAGTAGTATCATCTCAAGGGAGGGGGGGGGAGGCTAGACCCCCTCCACGTTAATTCTGCTATTGCCTATCACGCATGCACTTGAATAACTCTAGTATATTTACAGTCAGGAAGATCAGACTAAATGAACCTCTTGTTGTGAATCTTGTATTTGTATAAACGATAATTGTGCATAGAAAGCATGTAAGTTCCCGTCAAATATCCGATAATATGAACCTTGATTTGTTTCAAGTTCCTAGTAAAGTATTTAACGAGGTGGGACGCTAATCTATCATAGGACTAATATATTAATAAAACCAGCAACTAGTAACATGCCAAAACAATTAAAATACTTATTAATAATGACGTTATGAAGAGATTAATTGTCGGCCTCGTAAATTGTCTGTATGTACCAATGCAAAATCGAGCACGTTGACTTATCTAGATGTGTATACAAATAAATTAAAACATTCGTTATCAGTCGATTCTAAGTATATATAAATTTGTTTAATCCTCAGTTTGTAGGCATGTACGTATACTGAACAAAAAAAAAGAAATGTCCGCTGATGTTGATGCTGACTGTCTATACAGCAAAACAGGAGAAAATTAATGATGTGTTAAGAATAATTAGATAGGCCGTCAACAATAGTCCAAACAAAGATGTTTTTGAAAAGTTCAATACACAAGGGAGTTAGCCCCCTTTTTCGTCAAATATGCATTTTGGCCACACAAAAAACAAACAAATTAAATCTACCTAAGGACACACCAAAGTTACCCAGTTGTGAGACTCGAACGCTTACTTCCTAATTCAATCGAACGTGCTATCTATTGAACTAGCGCGGCCCTTATAAGCCTAATGAAGACAATCTTCCGGCAATTTATGTACAATAGAATGAATGAATTGTGTTTTACGGCACGTCGACACAAAAATAGTTAATAGTTTTGCAGCTAACTTTTTAAATATGGGTTAGTTTACTTGAAAAGGATACATGTTCCTAATTTATAGTCATAGGGGCATAATAGAATGTATTTGAAATGTTTTATTCCTAGTCTTATTTGTCTGCCTGTGGTGGGTTGCCATTCTGGAACAGTATGAACATTCAAAAAAATTGCAGATGCTTGAACTCGCTACTTTCGTTTATAAATGCACTTTTATACATGTTCATGGGTTCACTTCAGTATCTGGTGTGGGTTTCATAAAATATCACTTTATACTGCATTTTTTACCTTTTACCGATGACTGATTACAGACTTTCATAATCGGAGGCCTAAATAATTGATGATCGGTTACAGAGACGAAGCCGATTAATCGGTACATGACTAATTAACGGCCAAAAGTTAAATTGATGTCTGAGCTCCACTGTTTTATCATCCATAAAAGAATACCCAAGTATTAGGCATAACAATCTATAACTTTCTAAAGGCTATCCAAACATACCCTCACCCAAAGTGATTTTTTTTTTATGAAACCCACACCAGTCACTGAAGTAAACACATGAACATGTATAAAAGTGAATTTCTAAACGATAGTAGCGAGTCCAAGCATCTGCAAAAATGTTTGAATGTTCATACTGTTCCAGAATGGCAACCCACCACTGGCAGACACCTCTGCAACTACAAGACATTTCAAGTTTATAAATACATTCTATCATGCCCCTATGACTATAAACTAGGAACATGTATCCTTTTCAAGTAAACTAAGCCATATTTAAAAAGTTAGCTGCAAAACAATGTTAACTACTTACAAATAACAAATGAAGGAGATATAATAGTGATTTGATGCTGACTGCTTGTACTATGTCATTACAACCTCATTTATCCCTACATGTATGAAATACCTAAGATGAAGATAGTTTTTGTTTGTTTGTTGTTTTTTGTTGTTGTTGTTGTTGTTACAAGTGGCCAGTTAATTAAGTAAATCAAACGTGCTATGCAGTAGGAACGCCACGGACCTATAACATATCAGTTCTGTTCGCATTTTAACTCCGCGAACATGGACTATTTCTTTGTATTTTACGGACTATTTTACGAATTTTCAACTAAAACAGACGCCATTTTTTTTACACCCGAAATTGGGCGCGCTACGTCGGCGAGCACTACGGGTACCTATGGAGTCTAACAACACGCGTACAGTGTTTCATACCGTAGATTATGTAAAAACTAATACCTTACCGGACGAAATAACGTCCTATTATGTGTCAACACGATGCAGTGTTGGTGACTGACAGGTCACCGTGACATAACTTGACACGTGAAATTGACATGTTGTTGCAAGTTGGATTTGGGATTATTGTCTGCTGCTGGAGGTCCATGATCAAGGTATTTGTTTTGTCATTAAAATGTGTTTGTTAATAAACAGTACACACCCCTTTTAGATCGTGCATATTTAGACATTGGCCAAATACAGTGCCTAAAAAAGTAGTGTATAGTGTATAATAGAAAGTTCATAATCACTATAAGTGTTTTTCGTGTACTCCGATCTTTCCAGTAACTGGATGTACTGTAAACTGTAGAACGTTTCGTGGAATAAAACAATTGCTAGTAGAAATGCTATCAATGTCCCCCGCACCCCGCCCCCACCGAAGTACGGTTGATGGGGGTGTGGGGGTAGATGGAGCTTGCATACCGAAAACAAGGAGGGGGTAAGAAAACTAGAAACCCCCTCCACCCCCACCCCTCAGATGCATGAATGTAAATAGTTAGCGTTGTCTCTATATCGTTATGTTATCCCCATTTTCTCGCACATTCGTGAATACATAACCCGATACAACTACCATTGAAACAATGTAATCTGCCATAGACATTTGACTGAAATCGGTCAGATTCATATTTATGTACAGTAAAGTTTTGAGGCAAGGAAGTGATTTTAAATTTACATTTATTTACATTCTGTTGCGAAAAAAACAACGCAATTTCGAGAAAGTACATTTCACTTAAAAGCCTTTAAGGCGGTGTAGCTACTACGCTTGCCTCCAGTGTGTCTCAAAAGAAATGACTATTCCATGGGCTGGAAATATGCTGTGAAAGTGGAACAATGTTTTTAATGGATCTCCAGTTGGGCTACATTATATTTTACATGTATAATGAATGATGAGAGATGTTTTTATTACATTAACAGTGTTATTGAGCACAAGTAGTATTCATGCTTTATTCAATTTAGTTATTTTATCTTTTCTTTTTTAAATATGTTACATTATGTATAACAAAGGATAAACTATGTCTGTTTGATCATTGACATTGGATTGATGTTGTTTTCAGAGAGGTCTCAAATGTGAATCGTGCCCTTGAGCAGCTCTAAGTGAATTGATACTGACGACTTCAGAATGTCAAGCCGTATTAAATGCCATTGGATCATATGGAGGTAAGAGCCTTTTTAAAAATTGTTTGCACTTGTGTAGTTCTTTAAATGGAGCTTGTGTTATGCTTGCACGGTGCTGTTCAAAGTTAGAGTAAAAATATTTCAGTGATAGTGCAGCGTGATTGTCATATGAGCTCGTGTAAACTACATGTACTGGATACATGCGAAAACAAGTTGTGTTAAAGGGACACTAGGCAGTCTTTATTTGTTTAAAACTTATGGAGTTCGGTTAATTTTTCTGCATAGTTTGCATTTGTGCATCATTAATATTATTTATTAGAATAGTTCAGAAGAAATTGTTTTACACATTACTTACTGTTGATAATAGTGCACCTATAATAATTTATTTAACTTTTAATGCAAGCAGGTTTAAATTTAACATGTTACCAGGTTAACAAATGGAGATGCTAATGTTAAAGCTTGATAAATACTTCAAGATTGCCGTGTGTCCCTTTAACATCATCTAATTGGTCTATGTGATGGGTCCTCAATTTATTAAAGGGACACAGAGCAAATTTCCAATCTTGTGTCTGTTTTACACATTTTCACATCAGAACAGACCACACATCTACAAAAGTGTCTTCTCAACTGCTCTATTTAATCATGTTTTATTTCTAAAACTAGCGGCATCACCAGGTTTTGAGAGAGAAAATAAATAGTTGTATATTAATGTTTTCTCCCCATGTAAAATGACCTTACTAAGTCATTAAAGTAAAATATCCTATGAACAAAACGTGTAAAATTTAACAATTTTAGATTTTTGGCCAGACTTGTATTTTATCCCCCTTCAAGTAAAAATGGCTTATAGAACATTGCACCCTCTGTCAGATTTAACTTTCCTTATAATAGATTCTTGCTGTACTGTTGGGTGAAACATACATTAAAATGGTTCTATAATCATGTCAGTTCAATCATATACTCGTATGATACACAATATAATATGTATTGACCCTTTACTTGATGTGCCATTTACTCAGTTTTGGTCAAGGGACGTTTATAGCATATCGGCTTTGAATCCAGTGAACACGGATTCAATTCTTACTGGCGCCACTGGGTTACTTCGATGTGTCCTGCTAGTCTCGTTCGTCTGATGGGAACGTAAACCGGGTGGTCCTGTGTATCGGAGTCTGTCCTCCCTCCAAGCACGTTAAAGAACCATAGGTATCTAATCGGTAGTAAGCGTAGGGCAGGGTTCCTGGATGCCTATGTATCTTTCCTCCTCTCTTTCGGGCGGTTCGAAATAACCTAAACAACGTGTTGATGAGGCGTTAAACAATAATTAAATTTTAAACTGTCCCATCCCCTAAATATGCCCTAGATCCCTCTCGCAACACCTGATTCAAATTGAATACTCTGCTCGACTTATATTAACTTTTTATTCTATGTCTTTCTTTTCTTTCAGTCTGCACGTCATGTGGAAGAAGACTCCATGTACACCACTGGCCAGAGTCAATGCTGAAGTTTATGTTCGCTCAATTATTTGCTTAATAAAGTATACATATGAACTAAAATATTGTCTTTATAATTATGCCTTCCACCACAAAGTGGTAGGTGAGACAGATTAGATTTGGTCTTTCCGTTCGTCTGTCACAAATCTTGTCTGCGCTACTTGTTGGATTTTGACGAAACTTTGTACAAACTCTTTATTACTTTCTCTGAAGCTAATTTCATAAAACTTCATACTTTAAATGCCTTTGGTGAAATGATAATCCCTGTTTATTTTGAAGTCAGTAGTTGAAAGGTCCGTTACCATGACCGGAAAAAGAAAAGTATTGCCCACACAGTTTTTCCTCTTACCTAAAGCAAATTTCATGAAACTTCATTGTTGGACAGTGGAAAGAGGATGATCGTTTGATTTTTAGGTAAAAGGTCAAGTTCCCTGCAGACATCCACTATCCAAGGATAAGCATATGTTACAACACACATGTTATAATATTAATGGTATAATATATGAATATTTTCTTGCACAATGTTGAATCCAGTAAAACAAGTGGTTTTGTTCACCGATACTGTCGCCTGTGAACCAAACCACTTGTTGTTAAATTACAGGATTCAACAGTGTGTAAGACATATTCCGATCATCCATTTTTTTTTAAATCATAAATTAAAAAATATATATATTAAAACAAACAAAACATGCTATTTGATGAAAACAGACGTATTCAAATTTTCAAAATAGCAATATTCGCAGAATATAGTAGATTTCAACCGCTGAAAACAAACATGTATTTTTTTTCCAGGAAATAATACTTCTATAAATATAGTATATATGTTCAGGGAAATGTTTAATATGTCTGTTTTCGAATACTACAAATCGTAACGCACCGCACATGTATATTCAGTATTTACTTTCAATATAGTAGTGAGTATGACTGCGTTCTGGGACCATATAAATATAAAAGAATAATATATATAAATATATATATATATATATAACTATATATGCCCTATAAATATAAACGACCCGCACTTTTTGGATTCACGCGTACAGTGTTTCACAACACCACAAATCTGGCAAGTGCTCCATTGACACAATGTCATGTCCACGTTTATGTTATGAAATCTTCGAGTCTACACATAATCATGTTTGTTACCGACAGTAGCATGTATGTTACTCGTCAGTCATTTATTTACTTGGTTAAAGGGACACATGCCAATCTTGCTTTCTTTAAAACTCGAGTCGCCCCCTCAGTTTTAAACGAACAGTTAAAATAATATACTTCTTTCTGCCTGTTAAACTTATATTAGTTTATCGCTTTTTCTGATTTCGAAAATTAACTCTGCAACGTATGTTGCCGCCATCATGATTTCATTTTCCGATATACCGTTGCAACATTGTTTGTTAAAATAAATTGGCCACTCTGACATAAACCCAAAGCATGTATAGATAAAAAATTTAGTGTAAAATACATGAACACATACATTTTAAATATATGTGTTTACATAACGAAATTATTTAATTGTTTCTGTAGCCGGTCGTCTTTCCTTAATGAATATGAATGTTGCCGTCTTTGGGTCGGACGGTCCTGTTACTTAATTAGTACTTGTCTCCGTTTATTGAAATTCTACATATATACAGAGGAGAGATGTATCTATATGATTTTGTTATTATGCTTGCTTCTAAAATGACGAAATAAATCGATTTGAATAAAAGGCGCATTCTCAGCAATACACAACGTATTGTGTGTACGGGTTGGAGGGGGGAAACCCACGGGGTTGGAGGGATACTACCGTAATGTTGCTCTCATAAATACTGTTAACATACTACATCAATAATATAACAACTACTGAACAATGCTGAAATCGATTTATCTTTATAAATGAATTCATAATTCCACAATTTTATTCCGTGCGAAGATCGATTTGGAACGTCGATTCGGCGTATTTAAACGATTACGGTGTACTTTGTTAATTTTCGGGGGGAAAAAGTACTTGCCTCCGATTTTTTTTATATTTTAAATATCTACAGAGGAAAGATGTATTTACGCGTACATGCTTTTGTTTTTTTCTCTCGCTTCTAAAATGATGAAATAAATCAAATTTGATTAAAACTGCGCATTAGCAGCCTAATCAATACGGTATGGAGGGTGGTGGGGTTGGAATGAGGGGCGGGGCTGCAGGGATACTACCGTAATGGTGTCCTTGAGAAAAACGGTGAACATTCTACTCTAATAATTTATTAAATACAGAACAATGTTGAAATCAATATATCTCTTAAAAAGGATTTCACAATTTCATGGTTTTATATCCCGCGTGTACATTAACTTCGAAAGGCGATTGTTCATATTTTAGCGAACACGGTGAACTTTGTTAATTTTGGGGAAAAAAAAGTACTTTTTTCTGATTGACTTTAAATTTTGGGTTTTAATAGTAGACATGTCAATGAACACTTTCGTGAAAAAAAATTCATTCTCGCTGTTAAAACTTAATTTTTTTGCATTTTTTTCGGATTCAGAAAATTAGCACTGCAACATATATTTTCACAATCCTCATTTCCTTTCCCGACGTACCGTTACAATTTTGTTTGTTAAAACCTATTCTGAGCACTCCGGCATAAACCAAAAGCATGTATAGATCAGAAATTTAATCTGGAATGCATGGATACATACATTTGAAATATATGTATTGAAATAATGGAATTATTTCATTTATTGTGTACCCGGTCGCGTCTGTAAATGTATATGCATTATGCCGTCTTTGAGTCCGTGGGTCATGTTAGTTAATTTTGGGGGGAAAAAAGTACTTGTCTCCGATTTCATTAAAAATTTGCATATGGACAGAGGAAAGATTTATCTACGCGTACATGCATTTGTTTTTATTCTCGCTTCTAAAATGACAAAATAAATCGATTTTGATTTAAAAGCGCATTTTTGGCAATTTAAACCTTAAAACAACCTAAATTCATCCCTTTGAAAAATACCTTTAACTATTAATGGGAATTACACGAAGTGTACACCAATTCTGTTCGACCAATGTATTTTGTGAATATTATTACTTTAACAACGATCTGTGATGGTGTTTTGTTATAATCACAGTTTATAAATAAGACGTGAAGAAATCTGACCGTGACAATTTTCCCGATAATGTCATTTTGTTATCGATTTTATCACGTGACCTTGTTTGATAAATATTCATACGCCATAGGGCTGGCGTTCCTACTGATGTATATGTGGTGATAACCTTAGATATAGTATGTTCTAAAAATAAACTGAAACGCTCAATGATTTCGAACAAACAGTTACAAAAGTATAGGTTTATTAGGGGGTCCCAAAGGGGGGTTGTGTTCACGTGATCACGTAAAATAAAAACAAGGATCACGTCTTCACGTGAAAATAGCAGAACTTTCACATTTCACATTAAATGTGGATGAGCGGACGTGAAGCGCTATAGGCTCGAGCTTCTCTAGTACAATGTGTGGGTTGCAACAACAACAAAAAAACAACAAAACAAAACCACACACAATCACACACAAACTTGAGCCGTCAGATGTATTCTGAGGCTTTCAAATTGACAACAGCATTCTGGCATATCATGTGGTATAAAAGTTATGACAAAAAGGGAACATTTCACATACCTGGGAGGAGGAGGGATACTAAAAAGACTGAAAAGGACTAAAAATTCACGTTTCACGTCACCATATCACGCGATCACGTTTTACCAAGACCAAAATCACGGATCACGCTGATATAATTTTCACGCAATCACGCAAAAATATTGTTTGTTTCACGTGTCAAGTTTTTAAAAACACCCCGATCACGTTTTCACGCAAAACCCCTTTGGGACCCTCTTATTATGTCGGACATCGTATTGAGAGGTTTACACTGAGCTTACACCCAGATATATCCCTAATTGTTACAAACCTATCATAAGCGGACCCAAAATATGTTTACGGGGCAGGTGTGAGGAGGAGGGCAACATTAATATCCATCTTGTAAATGAGTAGTAGTAGTAGTAGTAGGAGGAGGAGGAGTAGTAGTAGCAGTAGCAGTAGCAGCAGCAGCAGCAATAGCAGTAGTAGTAGTAGTAGTAGTAGTAGAAGTAGCAGCAGCAGCAGCATTAGTAGTAGTAGTAGTAGTAGCACTATTTAGTAGCAGTAGCAGTAGCAGTAGCAGTAGCAGCAGCAGCAGCTACAGCAGTAGTAGTAGTAGAAGGAGGAGGAGGATTAGTAGGAGTTGGAGTAGCAATAGTAATAGTAGTAGTAGCAGTAGCAGCAGCAGCAGCAGCAGTAGTAGTAGTAGTAGTAGTAGTAGCAGTAGCAGCAGCAGCAGCAGCAGTAGTAGTAGTAGTAGTAGTAGCAGTACCAGCAGCAGCAGCAGCAGCAGCAGCAGTAGTAGTAGTAGTAGTAGTAGCAGTAGTAGCAGTAGCAGTAGTAGTAGTAGTAGTATCAGTAGCAGCAGCAGCAGTAGTAGTAGTAGTAGTAGCAATATTTAGTAGCAGTAGCAGTAGCAGCAGCAGCAGCTGCAGCAGTAGTAGTAGTAGTAGCACTATTAAGTAGTAGTAGTAGTAGTAGTAGTAGTAGTAGTAGTAGTTGCAGTAGTAGTAGTAGAAGTAGCAGCAGCAGCAGCATTAGTAGTAGTAGTAGTAGCAATATTTAGTAGCAGTAGCAGTAGCAGTAGCAGCAGCAGCAGCTGCAGCAGTAGTAGTAGTAGTAGCACTATTAAGTAGTAGTAGTAGTAGTAGTAGTAGTAGTAGTAGTAGTAGCACTATTAAGTAGTAGTAGTAGTAGTAGTAGTAGTAGTAGTAGTAGTAGAAGTAGCAGCAGCAGCAGCATTAGTAGTAGTAGTAGTAGTAGCACTATTTAGTAGCAGTAGCAGTAGCAGTAGCAGCAGCAGCAGCTACAGCAGTAGTAGTAGTAGAAGGAGGAGGAGGATTAGTAGGAGTTGGAGTAGCAATAGTAATAGTAGTAGTAGCAGTAGCAGCAGCAGCAGCAGCAGTAGTAGTAGTAGTAGTAGTAGTAGCAGTAGCAGCAGCAGCAGCAGCAGTAGTAGTAGTAGTAGTAGTAGCAGTACCAGCAGCAGCAGCAGCAGCAGCAGCAGCAGCAGTAGTAGTAGTAGTAGTAGTAGTAGCAGTAGTAGCAGTAGCAGTAGTAGTAGTAGTAGTATCAGTAGCAGCAGCAGCAGTAGTAGTAGTAGTAGTAGCAATATTTAGTAGCAGTAGCAGCAGCAGCAGCTGCAGCAGTAGTAGTAGTAGTAGCAGTAGTAGTATCTCAGTGAGGGGTCTAACCACCCTGCCACTCCACTTTATATCTGCTATTGGCTATCACGCATGCTCTTGATTTACATTAGGATCAAAAGCTATCATATTTGCACAGTCAGCCAGATCAGACCAGATTAACCGCTTGTTGAGAATCAAAGATAAACTGACTTCATCACTGCGCATAGAAAGCATGTAAGTACCTTTATTTATGTTTATTAAATTAACTTTTTCTGAAATAAAACTTTAGTTAGAGTACATGTCAGACAAACATAGCGGTCTGTCAAAACTCCGATAACGTGAATCTTAGGATGTTTCAAGTTCTCGGTAAAAACTTTAACGAGAGAGTCCCTTTCTACAATACGCCTAAATATATTCAATAAAATCAACAACTAGCAACATGCAAAACAACACTGCTTTGAGTCATTAAAATATATAACAATAATGAGTTTTACGAGGAGATTAATTATTGACTGGTACATTGTAAATTCCAATGCAAAATCGAGCTAGTTGTATTTATATACGTTATATCAATTCTTTTCAATCAATTATAATTGATAAAAAAAATGCTCAGGTTGTAGGCATGTAATTACGTGCATATATGTTAGCTACGCTTCTGTTAGTTACAGTTGCCAGTTGTTTGTTGGCGTGATCATTAAATGTTGAACATTGATTGTGTTTGTATTAATGTTTTAGTGGCCAATACATATATTTCTTTCATACACGCACAATCGGCCAAAACAAATTGAAAAAGCAACAGCCTCCGTGCACTGCGTCGTATAGTTGTTTACGTTATCCTTTGTATCTTCTCGAGTATATATACATGTGTGCATGACACTTCCTTCAGAAGGAACCAAAGTTGATTAAACCTTTCAAATGTCAAACTGACTAAGCCAAAGGCTGGTATTATATTAAGGCATGCCATGACGTTTTTTTCAGTAATCTTTAATTGTATAGAATCATTTTAGTTTATGTTGCCATAGAAATGTGTACTTTCACTTGTATGTGCATCTTTTCAGCTGCAGTTATTAACAAGGTGAACAGCGGTCCAGTAGCCATGGCCACCGAACTCATCTCTCTGCCAATAATCGACATGGCTCTTGCCAAGACCAATCGACAAGAACAAGCCAAGAAGATCGTCGATGTCCTGGAAAATGTCGGTTTTGCTTTTATTGACAACGTCGATGGAATTGACTACCAAGGATTATGGGACTGCTGTCAATGGTTCTTCAGCAAACCAGCTGAGTTTAAAAGAAAAGTTACGAGGAAGCAGTGGAACCCAGAAAACAACAATGTGTATCGAGGATATTTCCCTGTTGTACCTGGTGAGCCTAGCCGGAAGGAAGCATTCGAGTGCGCACGCGACGTTTCTCCTTCTGACAAAACCGTGTCACCTGATAATTGGTTTTATGAAAAGTCAACATGGCCAGAAGAAGACGGCACATTCCCTTTTAAGAAGTTCATGCAAAACCAGTACGAAGTAATGCACGAGACGTGTATGGAGTTGTTACGTCTATGCGCGATTGGCCTCGGCATACCGGAAGACTCGTTCATGGATATATTTGGCGACAAACCTTGCTCGACGTTCCGCATTTTACACTATCCACCATGGGACGGACAGCCACCTGAGAATGCAATAATTGAAGACGGTAGAGTTGTGACCACGCCGGAGCATACCGATTCAGACTTTATGACGCTTCTTACACGGTTTAATTTCACCGGGCTTGAAGTGATTGGAGCGGATGGTAAATGGATGGAAGTGCAACCACGCCCCGGAAGCCTCGTTATGAATATAGGAGACACGTTCTCGCGCATGCTCGGTGGAAGATTCAAAGCCACCACACATCGGGTGATGGATATCGGCGTAGACAGATATTCGGTCCCGTTTTTCCTAAGCCCAAAGTTCGATGGCGACATCGGAATCAACTTTCTGTCGCAACACACAGGGGAAGGACCAACACACGTGCCAGAAAAATTCGGACCGTGGGTGTTACGGCTTATGAAGCACGAGAAGAACTATTTTGAGTATAGAGTTTTGCCGGAAATAGACGAATAGACTTATAATTGTTCAAAGTATCCTTATAAACTATGCATCTACGCCCATCTCGGTGTTTAAATAAGCCAACTCGCTGAGATCAGACTCTATATATTACATAATAATAGAGAAAATACGTTTTTAATGAGGAAATGTACAGAAAAGAAAAACTATTTAATGAATAAGCTAAACAAATACAGACTGTTATAAATAGAGACAAATTGAGCAGGGCATTTGAATACAAAAATGTAAATACAAAATGTAAATGTTATTTGATAATATGCAAGCATGCACGCTTGAATAAAAAAGACATACAATTTACACTTGGAAAATGTAAACTAATGACTTTTTTATTGCCATTACTTACAAAAATCACAATGGTCCGAGTGTTATGTTATACCGTTGCACAAGATAATGTTGAGAATTTCAAAGGACCACATTTCACATACTCAATGATAGTATATGGCATATATCGAGGCAATGTCGGGTTTGCGTGAAATGATAAATACAATATATCAAACAATTCATAACCCTCCAACCGCAAAACGGTCTCCGGGTTATTCAAAGAGGTCAAATGGGTGATCACGTGGTTGCACAACTGCTCGGAAATTTGACAATTTATATGTAAATATATATATATGCGTTGCTTACTTATAACACGTACGGTTAATACTGATCATCATACCGAAGTTTATTGAATTTACAAAGGCGTTGAATATCGTTTATTTAAAATAGGAAATTAACCGCGGTGGAGGCAGAAGCAAAATCCACTAGAGCAAGACTTAGTGTGTAACTCGTGAAGAACGGTATTTCCATCATTTTGCTAGTTGCTAGCAACGATTGTCGCTCTTACTCATCAATCGTTTAGACCCCACTAAACTCTACGTCCCGAAGCATTCGTATATTTAAGCTAACGGAGTGCTATGTTTTTATAAAGACATGCTTTCTTTGCAGTGTCCTTACCGTTTTCACCATGAGCGTTTGGACATAAATGAAAATCACGAAACTCCCACAAAGAACCATGCACTTTAAATAGGGGTTGTGTAGCTTAAAAGAATGTTGATGCATGTAAATAGGTGTGTGCATGTCATTATGTAGACGAAAAAGTAAACTTACAAATTATATACTTTTTTTATTTAAATTTGGCGAACCAAAAATTTTGTCGGACCATTGTTTAGTAACATGCTCCTTAGATTTTTCTAAACCAAACCTAGAGGCATCGCCCATCAACAATGATTATGCACGATTACGTTGTAAGTATGTATGGAGCAACGATAACAAAAATGATTGTATTGAGAGTTTCAGTAAAGCAGAAATGAATGATAATTTGATTGCTTTAGATGGCAAAATAGAACATTGTATGACAATGAGGATATTAATTCATGCGTTCATGATTTCAATGCCATTACTGATGATGTGTCTTCACCAGTTTTTAAACCCAAAATTAATTACAACGACAATGCTAAAGCTGATATTCCCGAATTTAACAATACCCATGAAAACCCATGGTACATGAAAGCAAGTTTTATTTTTTTCAAATGTTAAATAAATATAGCGAAAGTAAAAGCGACATAAATAGAATTAATATGGTTAAAGCACGGTCACATTATAAATCAATTGTTAGATATTGTAAGACGGATTATGATCGAGTCAAAAAAGATACTTTTGTAAACGCAAGACAGAAAAATACAAAAGTTATATTGGAATATGTTAAAAGAATCATAAGGACTTAAAGTTCTCCAGTCATGTTTTGTTTCATGAACATTTTTATGTTCACACATGTTATTTAAATCGAAATCATTACACAACAATATATTTCTGCATGCCTAATTTAATGTCTGCTTTAAAACCGGTACACTTCCTACAATTTGGGGTAAAAGTATTATTAATCCTATTCCGAAGACAAGCTCTGCTGATCCAAGAGACCCTCTATCTTACAGGGGAATAACATTAGCTTCGCCTATGTATAAACTTTATAGTTCAGTGTTGAATAATAGACTTTCTATATGGTCTGAAGTCGATAATAAAAGTGTCGATGATTGAATTGAATTGGATTTTATAGTCGCACCAACAGCTAAGGTCATATGGCGACTTTCCAGCTTCCATTGGTGGAGGAAGACCCCTGGTGCCCCTCCGGGCAATTTTCGTGCACGGGCGGGCACCTGGGTAGAACCACCGACGTTCCGCAAGCCAGCTGGATAGCTTCCTCACACAAAGATTCCTAGGCCCCTGAGGGATCGAACCTACAGCGGTGAGGGGCAAGTGATTTCAAGTCAAAGACGTTAACCACTCGGCCACGGACGCCCCTAAATTGTCGATGAACCGAACGGTTTTAGAAAAAATCGTAGCACAGTGGATATTATTGCCTCATTAACTCATATTATAGAAACTAGAAAAAAACTTAAGTTGTAAACATTTTGTTCTTTTATAGATTTTCGTAAAGCATTGATATTGTTAAAGCTATGTATGAAAATGTAAAATCAAGAGTTAAGTATGAAAACGAATTAGGGGATGCATGTACATGCTATTTATGGGGTAGGTCAAGGAGAGAGTATTTCTCCGTTTTTATTTTCGATGTATATTAACGACTTAGAAGAACATTTTGCTTTAAATGGGTATAATGGCATTGACACTGGAATGTTGAAAATATTTTTATTATTGTACGCGGATGATATTATCATCATGGCTGAAATGGAAAAAGGCTTACAGCAGAGTTTAAATTTGCTTTATGAATATTGTAATAGATGGAAATTAATGGTTAATATAAATAAAACGAAGGTCATAATTTTTAGAAAAGGAGGCCGTTTGCCAAGGGGTTTAACTTGTAAGTATGGTGAAGTTGCTATTGATATTGTTAATCTAGGTGTTTATCTAGGTGTTGTGTTTTCTACCGGAGGGTCGTTTGTAAAAACATTTAACGCATTAAGTGGGCAAGCATTAAACGCCATATTCCAGTTAAAGAAATATACTTTACAAATGTGTCAGTATCTCACATGTTGAGTCTATTTGATAAATTGATATTGCCTATATTGAACTATGGATGTGAGGTATGGGGTTTGCGAAAGCAGATGAAATAGAGAGAACACATTTATCGTTTTGTAAAAATGTATTAGGTGTAAAATACAGATGCAGAATAACTTTATTTATGGTGAACTAGAATTATAGAATTCATAGAATTATTAACTTTTGGTTTAAGATTGTTGAGAGCAATGATACAAAGTACATAACCATTGTGTATAATAGGATGTTAGATGATATGGCAAAATATCCTAACAAACAAAATTGGGCAAGTCATTTTGATCGCTGCCATATGGCCGTCAGCGAATCCTTCAATTCAGTGAAATCAAATTTAATGACAGTCAACAATTCTATAAGTAGTAAATTTCAATGTAATACTGACCACAGTTCCCCAGGGTCGGGATTACAGCATGAAATATTAAGCCTTTTGGGGCTTATTGTTGGTGCATCATGCCTAGTTCGATCGTACACATTATGGTAAACTTTAGAAAAAATTATTAAATGAAGAAACATTTTACTTTAGAATTAGAATTTGGAATAAACATTTTATTTAAGCCTTTTGGGGCTTCACTAAGAGTATAAGGCTGTTGGACCATGCCCTCTTTTGTTTTAGCCTATTAGGGCTTCATCTTTTGTTTAAGCCTATTGGGGCTTCTTTAAGGGTATCAGGCTTATGGGCCTTGCCCTCTTTTGTGAAACATGTAAAGGCTGCCATGATATATATATATGTTGCCGGCAGCCCGCTATTTGGAGTCGCGCCCAATATTTGCCATAACAATTTAATAAATTATCAAGCAATTTAATAAATGATAATATTTTATTTTGTGTTTGTCTAGTTGGTGCCTTCCTAATAAACGACACACTTCGCATAAAATAAAGTTATTTAACATTACGTTATTGTACTCGCACTTACATGTTAATTTGTTGCAGTTAGGGCATATATTGTTCAATAAAGCAAATGTATTGTCATTTTTTTACAGGCGAGTGTATGTCGTTGAGTTCCTATGGAAAATGTTTGTAACTGGCATCCGTACGGTTTCGATAGTCTGCTAGGTCTCGGCGTCTACTTCCTATATAGCCGGATGTCGAGCTACGCCATGGATATCGTCTGCAGGCCCGCGTGTTATGATTGTTCATGCCACATGAATCGCAGCGTAAAGGGCGGGAGTTATACCGCGAACTGAGCTGCCAGCTTCCGGTAGTTATGTCACTGCGTTGCATCCGCCTTGGCGTATTTATACGGGGGGCGTTCCTGTGGAATTGTCTTCCTTTTGATTATGGGCAACTGTTTGTTTATGCACATTACTAATGTGCTGGCCCCGTTGGCACTGAGATGAATGCCATCACGTTGGAAGAAGTGGTTTGCTAGATTCTGTCTCCGTATATATACGCATTGTAAACTTCTATTAAATCTGCCTTTGTTTCAAGGCAGAATTGTTTGATTATGTCGTTGGTTGGGACGATATCGGCGTCTTTCCTCGGACAGAGTGTACATAAATGCACTGCGATGTTTTGTTTCTGCAGAGTTTCAACAGCTTCTTTCAATATTGAATAGACTCCGTTAAGATTGCTAGACCAGCATCGTTATGGCTACTCAGACATGTCCCAGTTCCTAAGTCGTAAGGCAATACCATTTGCTTTTGCCCCTCGCATAGTACATCCAATGTCTTGAGTTGTTTTCCTTCAACATTCACTGACTTCTTCAACAATGTTTCCTCTGTGTCTAGATTGGCTGTTTGTTTGTTTTCACGGGATGCTTTTGGTGTCACAGGATCGTTGGATGGGCATTTTTTTGTCACTCTCTCATTAAAAGCCTTTCACGCCGCCATTACTGACTGTAAACGTCTGAATACACCGTCGGCACATTTAGTAACATCCTTTTTTACATGCTGAGTGCGTTCCGGCAAGGTTTGTATACTCCCATTTGACTGGGCGTTCACAAGAGAAACATCCTTTATCTGAGTCATTTGATGGTGTGAATCGGCAATATGATTGTCTAGACAATGTTTTACTTCCTTTATCTCCGTTTGTATTAGCCGTATCTCTATAATGATGTCCATCATTGCATCTCCTGTAGAAACACTATTAGTATCACCATATGCGATGTATTCTATGTGGGGGTCAGCGCAGTCTTTGGTGTGGGTGTCAGCTCGGTCCGGTCTAGGGGAGTCATCGCGGTCAGATGTAGGAGTGTCAGCGTGGTAACTTTTGTAATGTACTGTTTGTATTGTATATATGATGAACATGTCACTATAATAAATTATTTCCTTCCTTCCTTTCTGACTGACTGGCTGACTTACTTACTTACTAACTAACTAACTAAATTACGTACTTACTTAACTAAATTACGTACTTACTTACTTACTTCCTGACTACCTGACTGACTGGCTGACTTCCTGATTGACTGATTGACTGACTGACTGACTTCCTTCCTTCCTTCCTGACTGACTGACTTACTTACTTACTAACTAAATTACATATAAATTACTTATTTACTTAGTTACATATTTACTTACTTACGTACGTACGTACGTAGGTACTTTCTTACTTACACAGATATACCCATAAAGGTACAGGTATGTAATTTCGGATATCGTGTTGGGTGGGAGAAAGTAGGCGTGTCGGGGTAGGGAGCGTGGATGGAGCATCAAGCTTTTTCATGAAGAATCTAAAAAAAACCAAAAATGTTGCAGATCATGATTAAAAATATTGTATCAATCAAAATATGGAGTCAGCACAATTTACTATAGATTTATTTTGAATGGAAATGGTTTTATATTTACCCTGTTGGCGTATAACCAATGACAGAACATATTACTATACAAAATGAATATTCTTGTAAGTAAGGGGTCATTTCTAGGCTCATTTATTATGTGTAGGCCCTTATTAAGGTAGGCTATTTAGAAGAGAAACTATCAGTATTTTAAAGTTTTAATCTGACCACTTGCACACGCACGCACGGCAATCTTACGGTAGATTTAAAACATCAAAAGTCTAACCTCGATGTATTAATACTCTATCAGTTTGACTATGCAGTGGCATATAATTAAAACAATAGAGTTTATATTTCTTCGTTATACTACCTTAGATTTATATATAGGAGTGTTGCAATATAATCAACAATTGGTAACATACACGTTAGAACAATTTACTTTGAAATATTGAATTCATTATTAACAATGAGCTGCACACATGCACGTTTTGTAAAAAATACTAACGAGACACCGCGAGTTTTAATAGAAACCGATTACCGTATGTCCCTTTAATCTGATAATAAGAGTAGGGCACGGCTCCCGGATTCTATGTATCTTTCCCCTCTCTCTGGGGCGGCTCTAAATAACCTATACTGTGTTGATGAGCCGTTAAACAACATTCAATTCAATTCAATCTGACCATGAAATACAACTGATTACTGCACAGGTCAAAATATATAACTTGAATATGGGTATTAAGTACGAGGAACAATCAATAAGCCTACATTTCCTTATATAATGTTTAAATTTTACCAAATGTTCATTATGAAATGTGTCACACACAGATGATGCATTACCACGTCACCACCGCCGCAGTTTAGAGCGTATTAAAGGAAACTAGGAAGAATGTTGCTTACATACTATATTATTCTCCTACGAAACCTATTGACTGCCCCTCGCACACCTTATCCACTGACTTTTATCGCTATAAGTAGTCACATTTTCTCCAGTGTGCATCCAGTGTTACAGCATGTAAGTTCATTTATTTCGACTATACAATGATTAACAGTGAACATAATCATGATAAAGTGTAAACTAATTCGTTTGTAGATTCATATTTGTTCGTTTCATAAAGATCGGAATTGTTGACCTACGGTTGATTTCCTGTAAAAGGGTTGTTCCAAAAGTTGGGGACAACAATCCATTTTGTACTCATGCCATATATGGGTGGGGGCATAATGTATAGTGTTGCCCTTGTCCGTATGTACACACACGTTCGTACGTGTGCAGGCGCGTAACTGGGCTTACGCACCTACGCACGTGCGTACAATTATGTGTATGTCCGAAGCAATAAAAATCGAAAAAAATGCGAAAAACGCAATAAAAAACTGAAGGGGAGGGGGTGAGAGGGGTGAGTTGTATTAAAGTTCCGTATGCCGTACCTGATTTAATTTGCTTCGGATTTCAATGTGTATTAAAATAGCAGTCAAAATAAGCTTAAAATTGCTATGAAATATACGCCAAAACTCAACTATGATTGTCTGGCAAAAAAAACACTCCAGTGGGAGCATGCCCCCGGAGCCCCCTAGCGGAGGTGCGTAACTCAAAGTTGGACCCAGCTACGCGCCTGGTGTTTCACACTTTCTTTTCGGAACTACTGCTCTTGAACTTCTCAAACATGTTGGTACTCTTAGGATCATTATATGCGCATATCGTCGCTCATTTCCGATCTAATAGGAGTATTACTATAGTAACTTGTTCTGGAAGTTTGTATCACCTCGAGTGTGATCCTGATCTGGCATTTATCTACGAGAGGTGATACAAGCTTCAGAACAAGATACTATAGTAATGATCCTTTTATACATATCATTAAAATAGAATACATGTATCAAAACAAAATTGTATTAAGTCAAATTAACTGAAAACCACCAACAGAAAAGACATGAAAACATGTACATTACACGCGCATGAAAACAAGTACATTACATTGCAACAACTACACATGTGTTCGTTACACATGGGTAAACAATTCAAATTCTGGTGAATTTACCAACTGACATAATGTTGAATTAATAACCCACAATGTTCACAAATGCACAAAGAAACATTCGTTCACATTTCATGTTTGTTAAAACATCCATTGTTCTTAATGGATTACTAGCTAATGCACAAAGAAACATTCTGATAGTTCACATTTCATGTTAAAACATCCATGGTTCTTAATGGATTACCAGCTCGGCAATCCCCAACATTCCAATCTGACATTTGTGTTTGGGAAGTTCAAAATCTATTTTTAATAACATAGTGATGTAGATTCAGAAAACCTCTAGAGGTGATACAGGGTTTGTAGGAAAATGAAGGTACTAGGTATTTAATTATTGATAGGTATATAGTAAAATGAGTTATGGTGATAGCTTAGAGCAGGGGCATTCCTGTCCATTCATTTTGCTGTTTCATTCTGCTGATATATGGCGCGAAAAGTAATGGTTTTCGGTGATGACATTAATTTCAAAAAAAACACGTTTATATCAATGAGGTGCACCTTTTCAGCACCAAAACCCGCATGCGAACGCATACAGAAACAGCGGAATGTCGTCCCGCCCTGTTTCACGTAAAATCTCATTCTGCTGATCTCTAGCTCTGAACAGAAGCACTTTAGATAAGGAAGATCAGTACAAAAACTGTTTGTATTAATGCCACGGACCTTTTGCGCACAAAGACAAGCGTTTCTTTGAAAGTTTTCATTCTGCTGCTCTGCTGTTCTGCTGGCAGAATGAAAATAATTCATTCAGCTGTTCTGCTGTTCTGCTGGCAGAGAATGACAGAATGTGTGTTATTTTCATTCTACTGTTGTGGCCATTCTGCTGATTAGAACGAAAAACTTCATTCTAATTTCATTCTGCTGTTCTGCCATTCTGCTAACTTTACCACGCCTCCCCATACACACATTTTAAGTATACATAAAGAATGTAATCTTGTTCTTATCAAACCTTACAACAACGATTTTCGCATATATTTTTCTAATTCCTCATTAATATTTCAGAACAGCTGACGCTTGCAAATTCACCATGACCACTTATGATGCATCACTACCAATAATCGATCTGGCTCGTGCAAAGACCAACAGACAAGATGAAGCCAAGAAGGTCGCTGATGTCTTGGAAAACGTCGGCTTTGCTTTTATCGACAATGTCGATGGAATAGATTACCAAGGATTGTGGGACTGCTGTCAATGGTTTTTCAGCAAACCAGCTGAGTTTAAACGGGAAATCATGCGGAAGCAGTGGAATCCGGAAAATAGCAACATGTACAGAGGCTACTTTCCGGTTGTCCCAGGCGAACCTAGCCGGAAGGAAGCGTTCGAATGTGCGCGCGACGTTTCTCCATCCGATAAAACCGTGTCACCAGACAACTGGTATTATGAAAAGTCAACATGGCCTGAAGAAGACGGAACGTTTCCCTTTAAACAGTTTATGGAAGCTCAATACGAAGTAATGCACGACACCTGTATGGAGCTACTCCGGCTATGCGCGATAGGGCTAGGCATACCGGAAGACTCGTTCAAGGAAATTTTTGATGATAAGCCTTGCTCGACATTCCGTATTTTACACTATCCACCATGGGATGGAAAGCCACCAGAAAATGCTATTATTGAAGATGGTAAGGTCATAACAACACCGGATCACAGTGATTCAACCTTTATGACCCTTCTTACAACGTTTACTTTCAGTGGACTTGAAGTGATGTCACTTGACGGCAAATGGATGGAAGTTCAACCACGTCCGGGAAGCCTCGTTATGAATATTGGAGACACGTTTTCGCGCATGCTTGGTGGAAAATTTAAAGCGACAAGACATCGCGTGGTAGACATCGGTCAAGATAGATATTCGGTTCCTTTTTTTCTCGAGCCGAAGTTCGATGGCGACATCGGAATAAATTTCCTATCACAACACACTGGAGAAGGACCCGAGCATGTTCCAGAACGCTACGGACCTTGGTCATTACATACCATAAAGTACGAAAAGAAATACTTTGAGTACAAAGTTTTGCCGGATATCGAATAGATGAATCAGTCGTCTTAGTATGTCAACTATCGTTCTAAATAAATGCTGACTTAAAACATGATTCTGTCTTGAGCATGAATACAATGGAAATCTGTAGAAGAAAAACATAATTGTATGTAAATTTTCATTTAATCAGTGTTGACCATCACACGTTAGTTGATTGTATTTTTTCAAAACAAAAAAATTCAAGCGCATGTTTTTCTTCTTATGGCAGTGTGTTTGTGTAGGCGGAGTATGTGTGTTTGTGTGTGTTTTGTTCATGTGTATATGTTATGCTGTAAGGAGTTACTTTAAAATACATTGAAATCCAAACAAGTACATGTATACTGAGCTGTTTTCGTGTTTTAATCAAACATTACAATTTAAGCAATGCGGTTAATAATAATTACCATTTCTAGTTTAATTGTACATGCATTTACTTGTGTCAAGCTGTTTAAAATCATTAAACATTGTCAATTAAAGCTGTCTAAACGGTCGCCATTATGTATTTATCATGAATAGAGGGATAGGGCAATTAGGCTGTGTTGTGCCTTAAACGGGCTGACGGACTATAAACCTTAATAGATCTTTATTTCCAATTTCCAATAGGCTTAAAAGCCCATGAGGATACAAAATACAATTACAAAGCATGGCAACAGTGTAGTTATTACAAACAATACATGTCCAAATATGCAGTTTATCTTAACTGAGCTGATACAATGAGAAGGCGTTTACATAACACTTCCTTGCATAAATAAATTACAATTCATCACAATTTCCTTAACACATATATTACATACATTATATTTAGAAATAGCTAATTTCTGTATAGTGTTTCGTTTCGTAACTTAAATGCTTTTAAAACAAAGGTACACAGTTTGCGAATATATATCTTATTTTGTGAGTTTAGTAATTCCAGAAACTTGATCATATTTGGTCTCTTATAAAAATATTTAGGAATATATTGCTTCCTTAACATTATGTATGTTTGGCATTCCAACAAAAAATGGAATTCATCTTTAAGTTTATTACAAAATACACATATTCTATCGTTTACAGGAATTCTATTTGGTTTAACCACCTACCGGCTTCAATTTGCAGTATATGAGATGACACCCGTAATTTAGTTAGTGCTTGACACATTTTGAAAACATTTATATTATCTAGATATGATTGAAACTGAAACTTTGCAATGTTTATATAAAAAACTGCTCTAGTGGAATGTTCTAATCGACTATGCCAATTCTGAACAAAATTGTCATTTAACCTTTGCTTTAATATTGCTAGAAAAATATTATCGTTACCAACACTTTGTTGTAACCATGCATCATAAAACCCAAGCGAGGACAATAAGTGTTTCAACTGGGAAACCCAGTTTATTTTCTGAGAATATGTTTCACAGTCATTAAGCAGCATGTTATAAACAATTTTCACATATTTACGATCATGTACTCTCATGATTTTTAACCAATATTTAATTATTATAAAATATCTTCTTGTAATAAATGACGTTCTGCCAAGTTCACCATATATGAAATCATTTTGAGTTGTCTTCTTAAGGTTCCTCTAAACTCCCTAAATGAAAAAGAAAGTAAATTTAGTTTTATATGTGATTTTGTTGGAGTTTGTGCATGTTTAGCATATCGTTTTAAGCGTCTTCGAACCAAGATTTTGAAAATAATAATGTTTTTGCACAATTTTTATTATTATTATTAATAATTTGTTAAAATGTAACCGTAATTTGGGCATCATACGACGGAATCTAAAATTTTTTTTATATCATGGCTTTGGACAAAATAATTATGAAGAAGTCAACTTCAATGTCTACCTCAGGCAGTGCCATTTGAATTTTGTCAAAATTTAATGTCACAATACCCATAATTTATAAAACTAAAACACCTATATTTTCAAATATATTTACAATTTGGGCCTATTTTTATGCCTATTTTTATATCTTCACGTGCATGCTTGCACGGGATATTATGGAGGTTTGACAGCTGGATATGAGTACGGTTTTATGAATGTTTCATGCCGATCGGGATGTGATCGCATAAGCAACCAACTTAAGCTAGGTGAGACAATCATATATCTACCTTGCTTTGTCAAATGCTGTATAAAAATCGTCCATATCCAGAAGAAAATTGCAATATTATCATATTTTTCGCGATTTCGGAAGTGACATACGAATAACATACACCGGAAATTATAACCGAAAAAGTAGGTCCCACGTTGCAGGTGCACGTCGTAAATGTGAAAATATTAAAGGATGTAGTAACTGTGTAATATTTATAGAAAATTAGGATGCGTATGATCTTAAATAAACACGGAAATAGAAAACTTTATTAAAATTGACAAAAACTCCACATCTTACTCGATAAGTTTGAGAAGACTATTTCTGGCGTAAGAATACAATTTCGTCAAAACAGAGTGAAGCCAGAAAATTATTGTAAACAAACGTCGACGAACCTATAAATAAAGCGACATCTCATGTCCGATCAAAGAACAGTATTGACGGTATGGTTAAATATAACACGGATGATATATTACATGTTCATCTTTTACTAGAAACTTCAATTAAACGCGTGTATTTGGTTAATATGCATCACCACTGTCTAGGGCAAAAAATGCCAAAATATTAATAATAAAAAGAAACTGTGCAAAAACATTATTATTTTCAAAATCTTGGTTCGAAGACGCTTAAAATGATATGCAAAACATGCACAAACTCCAACAAAATCACATATAAAACTAAATTTACTTTCTTTTTCATTTAGGGTGTTTGGAGGAACCTTAACACCCAAAATGTGTTTACAAAACTGTAAATGCACTCGTTCAATTGATATAGCTTGCATAAATCCCCACACTTCACATCCATAGTTTAAAATTGGAGTTATCAATTTATCAAACAGATCTAATTTATGCTTTGGGGATATAAATGTAAATTTGTATAAATACCTTTTCATTTTAAAAATGGCTTTTTGCGCTTGACCAGCAAGAGCAGTTTGTGCTTCTGCTGAAGACCCTCCAGTAGAAAAGACTATACCTAAATATGTGAACTTACTAACTATATCTAATGGAGCACCATCATATATAAAAACTAAATTTCGTGGTAGCATTGCGCCCTTTCTAAATACCATAACTTTTGTTTTAGTACAATTTACTTTCAATCTCCATTCTTTACAATAGATAGATAGTATATTAAGTCCATTTTGTAACTCTGCTGCAGTGTTAGCAAACAAAACTATATCATCTGCATATAACAGCATAAACATCTTAAACATATTAATATCTAAACCTTCAAAGCCACTATGTATGAATGCATCTTCTATATCATTTAAATACATAGAAAACAACAATGGAGATAGGCACTCCCCTTGCCGAATGCCAAGTACACAGTAAAATTCATCGCTCAATTGGTTACAGTATTTAACTTTAGACTTAACACATGAGTACATTGATTTAATGATATCAAGAATCTTTCCCCGAATACCGAACTTTGTTAATTTATACCATAAATTATCACGCACAACATAGTCAAAAGCTTTAGTAAAATCAACAAATGCACAATACAATTTCTTCCCTTGATTTAAAATATGTGTAATTAAACCACTTAAAACAAATAATATAACATATGGAAAAATGGAAAACTGGCCATTAAGAGGTTTAAACCGGGTTTGGCTTATACTCAATATTTATTCTCAGTTATCAAAAGAAAGAAACAATTGGTAATGTAAGGTATATGTCAAACACCGTTTGGGTACAACTTATACCAACAGTAGATAAAACAAGTCAAACTGCAAATGTAGCAGTCACAGAACTCAAGACATAAAACACGCATTAATATGGTGGCTGATATGTGCCATCTCGTCTTTTCGTTATTTCGCCACGAAATAACGCCGAGCGAAAAGACGCCGGGCAAAATAACGAAAAGACGAAAAAACGCCGGGCAAAATAACGAAAAAACGCCGAACGAAAAGACGATAAATAGTGAAAACGACGTGCGAAAAAACGAAAAGACGAGAAACCGGCATGCGAAAAGACGACGTTTTATACATTATATCCCATTTGTTGAATGATAACAAAAAATTATATGTCGCCTTTATTGATTTTACCAAAGCCTTTGATTTTATTGTAAGAGATATTGTATGGTATAAACTCATAAAGACTGGGGTCAGAGGAAAAATCTTAGAAGTTATTAAATCTATGTACAAAAATGTAAAATCACGTGTTAAATATGAGAATCAGTTGAGCGAAGCGTATACATGTTTTCTGGGAGTCGCTCAGGGTGAATGTCTGTCGCCTTTTTTGTTTTCCATGTATCTGAATGACCTTGAAGAAACTTTTATTTTAAAAGGATATACGGGAATTGATATGGGTATGTTAAAGTTGTGTTTACTTCTTTACGCTGATGACATAGTTATCTTTTCAGAAAACGAGAGCGGGTTACAGGATGGTTTAAATATTTTGAGTGATTATTGTACTAAATGGAAACTTACAGTAAATGTGAATAAAACAAAAGTTATGGTGTTTAAAAAAGGTGGGAGAAACAGAAGAAATATACATTTTATCTATAATGGTTCACAACTTGACATTGTCAACAAATTTACGTATTTAGGGATAGTTTTTACAACTGGTGGGTCTTTCAGAGAAACCCACGAGGCACTAGCGGGACAAGCTCTCAAAGCAATATACAAATTAAAATCATATGTGTATAAATTTCATGATATATCTGTGAGTCATATGTTAGATTTATTTGATAAACTAATTTTACCTATTTTGAACTATGGGGCTGAAGTTTGGGGGTTTTCAGAGGCTAAAGTAATCGAACGAGTTCATTTACAATTTTGTAAACATTTATTAGGAGTAAAAATTCAAACTCAAAACGATTTTATTTATGGAGAGTTAGGAAGAACTACATTACAACAATATAGAATGAAAGCTATTATTCGTTATTGGTTTAAACTTTTGAAATGCAATGAGTTAAAATATATTAAAATTACATATAATACACTGTTAGCAGACTTAGACAAATATCCAAATAATATTTCTTGGGTGAGATCTGTGAAAAATGTTCTTGAAAGATTAGGATTTTATGATGTATGGTTTTTTCAAGGGGTGGGAAATGTAAATAGTTTTCTTTCTCTATTTACTCAGAGATTAAATGATACTTTTGTACAGAAATGGAACGAAAATTTATCAAATTCAACTAGAGCCAATTGTTACATTTTATTCTCGGAATTCAGTTTTAAACCCTACTTAGATAACGTTACTATCAAAAAATTTAGATTAGCATTAACTAGACTTAGAGTGTCATCTCACAGACTTGAAATAGAGACTGGAAGGTGGCACAAACCTACAAAAATACCACTTTCAGAAAGAAAATGTAAACTTTGTAATTCTTTAGAGGACGAATTTCATTTTATACTAGAATGTCCACTTTATTATGATTTTAGAGAGGTGTATATTAAAAAGTTTTATTGGAAAAGACCAAATATACCCAAATTTATAGAATTGTTGCAATCAAAAAATGTTAAAATTGTTAGAAATCTCGCTATT